>MJUU01055298.1:153626-196756 GCA_002080025.1 Modiolus philippinarum | reverse complement strand
GACCTTCTACTATCTGCATATGATCATGGCTTCAATTTCATTTTTATTCAGTATGTTATAGAATGACGCCGAAATATCTTCAAAATGAGAATTATTTTTCTGCATTTTTCGGACAGGGGGTGACCTCTGGGAAATAAAGCTCTGAAAATCATAAGAGGTGACACAATAATGAAATGACATCAAATGATGTTGTTTGGTGTGTGGCTTGCTAAAAATGTAGGAAATGTCACGTTTTGAAGTTTACAAATATTTCTATAGGTATCATGTGCGCAATTATTGACTTTCGAACAGGGATCCAGTTTTGAACCCAAAGCTGTATTCAGTATTAAGCACTACAACTCCTACGATTGGTGGATAATAAAATTAAATGTTTTAAGATAAAATACTATGTCATGTTACAATTCGGTTTATAGCAAATCTGATTTCAACAATGTAACCCAGAGGTGATAATTTGACCTTTTATGGGATCTGGTCGACACAAAAATATTTTATTATTTTGAATATACCCCTTTTTGAGCCTCAATTTACACCAAGAATCGCCGCATGACCCCCCATTTTTTATTTTGGAATTCGAAAGATCTGTATGAGTACTTGATATTTTCAGGACCCTCTGGATGAAAAAAATCCTTCGTCTATTTTTAGTTTATCGCTAAACAGGGGAACCCCCCTATGGAAAATGCATTGTAAATAATTGCGCACTTGTAACCACATGAGATGAATGTACAAAATAAATGTAGAAAACCCCCTCTCTAAAATGTTTGTCCTACAAAACAGCAAATATAACACCCTGCAAAAATTTCAATGTTTACAAGTTATGACTGACCGATTATTGCTACATTTTTCTGCCTTCAGCTATACAAACTATAGCTACATTAAAAAGAACATTATTTTGTCAACAAGATTTAGCTTCTACAGTCTACTTTGTATGCACAAAGTGCATTGTTTAAACTATGGAGTTCCCCTGTTTCTAAATTAAGGTACATGATATATTACTTAAACTTTCTCTCCATTAATACATTATACATTCTATGTTATGAAATTAAGCATGTAAAATAAACAGTTAGGTGGGGGATTAAATTTCACCAATTATGATTATTTAAAAGCATGCAATCATCAACTTTCATATACAACAATGCCTGCCTTTAAAAATTCATACTGTAAAATTGGATAACAATACACAATGTTCATTTATCTACTATCATGGCTAGTAAGAATTGATTTCACTGAATAAGAAATATGATATGAAATTAAATATTTTACGTAAAAATTAAGTGACGTGTTATGTTGTGCCTTTGCCATATCATTGTATGCCTATAAATTATTTTGAAAGATAAAATTATGTTTCATCTCATAACATAATGCCTCTTTGTTCAATTTTTGAATACCCTATTAATTTTTTCCATGACAATAAATTTTTTGCATGATGTATTATTGTCCTAGATCATTTTATCTCCATAATTTTAAAGCCTTACGAAGTCTCTTACACTATACACTATATTAAATGCTTTCATCATCAGTTTATTGAGGAAAATGTCATGCAAGAGAATTTTCTTGCAACTTGGCATTAAAATTTGTAAATATTGAGGATAATGTCATAATAATAAATCTAAGTAAACTCTCTCTTTGTCTGGTCACTTTATTAACTTGGAATGGAATGCACCATCCATATTTTTCCCGTCTGGTGTCACCACTGCACTATCAGGTTTTGTTCTGTGACGCCGTGATGCCGGGAAAATTCACGCACAAGGAACAACCTTTGAACATGCGTGAAACACCAGTTTTCCCGCCAACTACCTGATAGTGCTGCAGCGACACCAATCGGGAAAAGCCGGGAGGTGAATTCCATTCAAAAAACATTAAATTCCCACCAAAATCTTATAATTTTGCAGTTTAAGGTTCATAGTTTTTGTTATATCATCTTGGATCATTCCGTAAACAAATATCCATTATGGACTCTACACTTAACTGTATACAAAAATGACCTGCCCTATACAACATCTATAAAAAAAATTTAGTTATCTCACTTTGTATAATGTATGTAAATATAAATATTACGTTATCGTCAACCTAGTGTTACTTATATGATCATGCTAATTTATGAGATTTATTGACTACCAATTACACCAAATCCATATGATACCACACACAGACTTCATGAATCCCATTAAAATATCAATAGAAAATTCTATATTCATCAGACTGTTGTCAAGATCTCATTTTCTTTTAATATTTTAATGATTTTCATTGTATCAGATAGATCTGATGTATCAACAAATGCAATGTGATACAAAAATCATGTAAAATTCAAAAAAATGCCAAGTTTTCCTATTCTTTTGGGTTCTAAAGTCTCCTTCTCCTAAAATGTGCTTGAAGTCAAACTTAGAAAAATGACTAAAACATAAATTCTTGAATGATCACTGACAAAAATGATTAAATAAACATACTACATACATAATACATTTGTAATACTAATAGTTTTTTTTTTCACAAATTTTTTAACAATATAAACAGAGTCAAAGTAAAAATGCAACTGTTTGACTGGCAAGGTGTGGTTAAAGTGTATAAATTCTATGAGGAAATCTGCCATTTACATTTATGTTTAGTACAGGAAAATAGCTGCAACTGCGAGACAGGATTTGGATCCAAGAAAACGAGTGTAACCCCATCGCAATTTTTGCGCCTGTCCCAAGTCAGGAATATGTTGGTCATTGGCTTGTCCCTTCCTTCTTATAAAATTTTAGTTTCTTGATATTCCGGTTATTGGATGTGGTTTGTTTCCATTGATTTATTCATTTTTTTACTTTTTTGGGGTATTTAGAGCATGCTATATGGTGTGAGGTTCCTCACTGTGTTGAAGACTATACGGTGACCCCTAGATGCTTTGTTGTGGGTTGTTTTAACCTGGATATGGGATGTTGTCTCCCATCTCCTTTCTTTTTTATACTGATTACAAAGTTGGTTTCAATGGAGTTTAAGTAGTAAGTTCCACTGGCCTTTGGAATTAAGAATGATGTAGGATAGTGCACATGATGGTGAGACACGATTAACGTGACAAACTTTCCTTGTGATCCACAAATAGAAGCCTTTATAACAATGTTTGCAAATTATTTTCCTGTTCATTTAATAGGAAAACTGAGAAAAATTGGAGGAAAATTGAAAGGGGCCATCCATTGTGACAAAAAAGTATGTAAGTCAAATGTACCCATTTTCTCTTATTTTATAATGGTATCATTTGTTTAACATATGTTAAAAATATATCACTTGGCATACAAGCCTGAGGTAGATTTTTTTACTATCGGTATACGTCAAAGAAAATTCAATGATTTGAAACTGCTGAAGCTCACTAATACAATTGAACTTCAATGCCTCAAACATCCAAAGGGCTGATGAAAACAGTTCGAGTCAGAGGGGTGTTCGAGGTATCAAGATCTAACTCTGTTTAATTTTGACAAAGGGAACATAAAAAGGGTTCGATACATCCATGGTGTTCGAGCTATTGCAGTCTGAGCTATTGAAGTTAATCTGTATATTTGTTTTTGATTTAAATGCTTGCTTCTCAAGAAGCATAAAAACAGCTGAAGCTGTATTTTGTATGCTAAGTTGGGATATACTGAACCACATAATCACATGAATTGCAGTATTTTGTATGCGTAATGCCATCCTATACCAGATGCCAAGTATTACGGATGTCATGGGGTAGGGGAAACATACCCTCCTGCTTCTTGGAAAAGGACAGTGTTCTATAGAAAACATTTTTGATCTTCAGTTTATTATTTACACCTTATATATCTTAATTCTATTTAAATCTAAATAAAAATATTGTCAATATACACATTCAAATGCTATTCATTAAGCAGCAAAAGATCCGTTTCACAAATTTGATAAATCGCATGAATCAAGATTAGAATCTGACAGACTGTAGTTAACATTATTTATTTTTTTCCTTTACAAGACAAAGATCGACATACTAGTAGATAATAGAAGATAATAGATAATACCAGTTAAATCAACACATGTATATTTGTTCAATGAAACCATACCACCATGCAATACACTGTCTTAACGATTGTCTATCCAATATTCAGTGCAAGGTCACTTTTAACTTCCATAAAATGATATTTATGATTTATTTATTTATTTGTATCAAATAATTTTATGTAAATCTTTTAATATGCCTGATAAAATTGCTAATTGTATACACCCCTTATATAACAGACAATTTTTGTCTATTAAGCAAGTGAAAAGCTTGACAAATTACAGGGTGTAACGAACAATATTAAGCCATTTCACATTTCTGTGTAAAAAGATTATGATGTACTGCATGACTAAATATAGTTTCTAATTCTACATAAATAATATTAAATGTGTGTGTACTAAGATGAAAAACTTTTTAAAAAATGCTAGTAAATTATAAATGTATGCATCTTTGGCTTGTTTCGCAGCAGCATTTTTTTAAGTCTTCAATATAAAATTTCTTTGTAAAGTGTAAGTCCCGTCTCAATAAAGTGCTCCTCACGAACAAATTTTTCTCGCATTTGAGACAAGCCAGTACCATTTTTAGCTATTTGAGATATCCTTGTCTCAACCCATGGGTGAGATAAGAATTTCATGTGTGGAAATACATTATGACATTATCGATGTCATAGTAAGTTGCTTAGACATGGCGGACGCCAACTAGAGTCTGGTTATATTCAAACTTGTATTTTGTGAGAAAAACAATCAAGTACTGTTGAAAATGCAAGAATAAGAAATCTCAGACACCTTCGGGTAAGATTTCAATGGTTCTCTGACTCGGCTGTGTAGTTGAAGCCTCGTCAGAGAAATATTGAAATCTTACCGTTGGGTGTATGAGATTTCTCGATCTTGCACTTTCAATAGACGATATTCCACTTTCAAATTTTTGGGTAATTGTCGACATCTTACCCCGAATCTACTGGAAACTGGTACCTGACGTCAGTTGAGCGTAATCTAGGAATTCTCCTATTTATTTTCTTGACCTAAAATAATTGGTTGGAAATGACCCGCCTGGGATAAAATGTTGATTTATGACATGTTCGGCTTTTTTCAAATCATAAATACCTTTCATATGTTGATTGAAGAATTTACTCCCTTTGCCCTCATACAGTGGGATGCCATTTTTACCCCGTTTGACCTCTTTGACCCGCCATTCTAATATCCGGAACATTCCGGAATTGGACTTTTGGAAGAATGTTTATGGTGTTAGATTGTATTAATCTTTTTTTTTCGAAACCCATGTACCTTTCTTTGTCTCAAAATACACAAGATCCTGTACTCTTTTTAAAAAATACAAATCTGTGAGTGCTACTCTATTCATAATAGAAGCTTGATTTTCCATGGAAACACAGCTTCAATTTGTACTTCTGTTATGTAAAGTATAACCTTTAATTATAATTACATGTCTTGGATTTCAATTTATCTTTAAGGAGGTTTGCTCCTCATGTTTTGGGATTTCTGTCAGATGTTCGGAACTACGGAATCCTCTGGTTTTATCCATTTAACAGCATTATAGTTTTTGGCCCGTGGACCCCCTTTTTCCCATAATTTTAATACATCTTTATAAGCATTCTGAAAAAAATCTATCAAATTTTATTTATTCTGTCACATTCACACATGGTCAAGCTATGCTTATGTTAGTCCTATGAAAAATCCGAGAAGTTGAGTTTTCTGCCAAATTTTCAGTCACTTATAACTCAAAAACGAGAACATCAACCTATCATTTTTTTCACTAAAATTACTTGTTTTTTAATTCTATAACAAAAAATCACATTTATTTGAAATCGTTTTTATTTTCAATTAGAGTAGCAAACCTCCTTAATCCCTTATCCCAATAGACAAGAGTCTTGTTTAATTTGACTACTTCACAGTATATAGGATACAGAGTAGAATCCAACATGAAAAATAATAGGTATAAATTTTATGACATTTTTATACATATCATCTCCTTGCTTCTTCAGATTTTCCACTGTTTCTACTTGATGCCCTCTCATCGATCGTGGAAAGTTTCTCGGACTGTTTCAAACCCATTTCAGAAAGTTCACCAGAGTTGTTATTTGTGATTGGCTGATCAAAAATGTTCTCATCTTTGACTGGTTTAACAGAATTTTTACCATGCTTCTTTTTCCTGGATTTTGATTGGTTATCTGTTATGACATCACCATTTTGTAATGATTGTTCATATTGCACATTTTTTGAACTTGGATGATCAGGGATTGTCCTCTGTTTTTTATCATCATCCTTATCTTCAGCCTTGAAATGTACTTCTGTAACAGAATCAAATGCAAATTTCAATATTTCCTTTTTCGTGAATAAGTTACGGGACATTAGAATTCCATATTCAAATACAGTAGGAAGCAGAAGTTTAAATAAAATTAGATAATTTGAATCTCTTTTCCACTACAGAGCTGCCAGGATATCGTTAGAATCAATATATTATTTCAATAAACATTAATGTTTGATTATTATTTTGAACGGATGGGAGCTAAGGAAGTTTGGTCTACTACTTATACCTATTTGATTGATTGATCGATTAATTGATTATCTATTGACTGATTGATTGATTGATTGATTGATTGATTGACTAATTGTTGATTTGGGCTGTATGCTGACCATTCAAATAGCAACTACTTGCATCGGATAGTAACAGTCACATTCCTCTTGGGAAGAACATGCAGACAAGTGAATGGGTGAACAAAAATGAGGCCATTATAAAATAATTCCTAGATTCTCATCCCTTTTTCTCAAAATTTGGGGCAGGCAGGCAAATCTTATCTTATATATTTTATCAAATTTTGTGAAAAATGCTGTTATTTCAAAGAAATTTACCCAAATTGGCCAAAAAAAACCAGAAAAAAATATTTTAAGGTGGGTGAAAAAATCAGGGCAGGTGGGGATGAGAATCTAGGATATTTTTAACCGGGTTTTCCATCGGAAAAATCCAGTTATTAAAATGGTGAAAATGGCGGGCGGGCGGTGGGCGGGCGGCTGCCAAATGGGTACATCATTTGTCCGGAGCAAATCTCCTACAGTATTTGTGACAGGAAGTTTTTCTTTTGCAGATCAATTGTACATATATCAAAGGTGTGCATGGTACTTTGATTTTGATTTTTGATAATTTTTGTCAAAAATATCAGTTGTTGAACTTGGTCATTTTTACGTCAAATTTTTAACAATAGGGTANCCCCTTTGTCCGGAGCAAATCTCCTACAGTATTTGAGACAGGAAGTTTTTATTTTGCAGATCAATTGTACATATATCAAAGGTGTGCATGGTACTTTGATTTTTATTTTTGATAATTTATGTCAAAAATATCAGTTGTTGAACTTAGTCATTTTTACGTCAATTTTTGTTAATAAGGTATCCCCTTTGTCCGGAGCAAATCTCCTACAGTATTTTAGGCAGGAAGTTTTTGTTTTGCAGATCAATTGTACATATATCAAAGGTGTGCATGGTACTTTGATTTTGATTTATGATAATTTATTTCAAAAATATCAGTTGTTGAACTTATTACGTCAAATATTTTCCAATAAGGTCTCCCATTTGTCCAGAACAAATCTCCTACAGTATTTGAGACAGAAAGTTTTTATAATGCAGATCATTTGTACCTGTATCAGAGGTACCAACATGATTGACAACAACACTTAAGGAAACTGCGTGTAAT
Source organism: Modiolus philippinarum (assembly GCA_002080025.1). Taxonomy (NCBI): domain Eukaryota; kingdom Metazoa; phylum Mollusca; class Bivalvia; order Mytilida; family Modiolidae; genus Modiolus; species Modiolus philippinarum. Next base: position 189,078 of record MJUU01055298.1, on the reverse strand, counting down.
ATTGTCGGCATGTTTCGCCCTCAACAGACGTCATCACAGGTATGCACAGTACTTTTATTTTCCTTTTTGATTAAAATCCAAGTTGCTGAACTTTCAGAAATAGGCTAGTTTGGTGGAAGATTTAACATTGAAAATTAATGAAAATTATAAGTACATTTCAAATATTAATGGTCAACCCATGTGTAAAATATACTGTCCATGTAAAAGAAAACCCGGTTTGCTGTCACATTGACAGCTTCCTCTTGTTTATTATGGCCTTAAATAATACATCCAAAGCATTTTATCATTGGGTCATAAAATTCAACTGAAATAACCAGTGAATACATTGAATACAAATTTTGCAACTATTAAATTCAATTTTCACAGTTAATGTACTGATAAAATTCAGGGATAAATTTCAAAGTATATATACATAAGTATTAAAGTTTGTTATTTATTAACCTGATTCTTTATTCAAATATTTGCTAACCCTTAATCTAACAAAATACCCAAGTCAACACCCACGACTTAACCCAAGAAGTGGTAAAAAAATGTTTTAATTCTCAAACTGAATACATCCGAAATTTAAATTCTTCCCAATGTATGTATAAAACATTAAAATTTGGTATGTAAATACAAACTGAACTGAATTTAATCTACTGTAATCTTCCTCTTTAAATCAATTTTTTTCTCATGAGCTACTCATTCGAGTGACTTTTAAATAAAAAATTCAATAGCAGCTAACAGATGATATAGTGTTTTATCTGACCTATTTTGTTTAAAAATGATCTTGTTAAACTAAATTCCTGTTCATTTGATCAGATTACCATTTAAGAGGTCACAAGGAAGGTAAAATGGTCAGGTCGTCACAAAACAATAATAATAAATTTTCTCCACTTGGAAACAAATTAAGCTAATAATTGGACCGAGATAAAATACAAAGCACAATGGATTAGAATTTTTCAATTTTAAAAACACCTGGAACTTCTGTTTATTCTCGGCTGAATAAATAATCTATTTTGAAAACAATTTAAATATTTTGTTTTGTGCTTTGTTTGTAGTCATTTTGTTCAAAAATAATTTTATAAAAAAGGTTAAAATAGTGCATAAGGCAGTGTCTATTTTAGATAGTTAAGACTATGGGTATGCAGGCCACTTTTTGGATGACGACAAAGCCTGAAGTGACATTAAATAATGCAATTAAATTGACAAAATCAGTGAAGAGAAAGCTTGTTAGGCCATTCAAAATAAATTGTTTGTTTCTAAAACCTTTTTATTTTAATCTGGTGCGAGTGTTTTGTTTGTTATTTTCATGATTTCTTGGATGTCAGCAAAATTTTATTTTGATGTCACTATGTAATAATATTCTTATGTATCTGAGCTTAATTCCAAAGATATCTTAAACATAAACTTTAGTTTTTTGTATGACGTTGAGTTTTCAGTTACTTTTATTAGAAAAAAAAATGTTGAAATTTTAAACAAGAGGCTCTCAAGAGCCTGTATCGCTCACCTGGGCCTTGGCTGGCATAGACAGTCCAATTAACCTGAATAATAAAGGACATAATTTTCACTGATGTTTTTAGACCTTGATGGTATTTGCTTCAAAGTTGAACTATATTCATGATGGCAACCATTTTGGATATGGTAACCATTTTTGGAGGAGGCCAACTGAGGAACGAACATAAAAATCAAAAACTCAAGGGCATCATCTAAGGACAATTATGACTAAGTTTGGTTTCAATTGGCCTAGTAGTTTCAGAGGAGAAGATCTTTGCATGTGTTTTCCCTTAAGGTCAAATGTTAAACTATGTTCCCATCTAGAATGTAATGAAGACTTGATAGATAATTTTTCTAACAGGGACCACCCATGAAATATTGTGACCAAGTTTGGAACCAATTAGCTTTGTTGTTTCGGAGGAGAAAATCTGTGAATGCTTTCCCATAGGAGCCAATGTTAAACTATGTTCCCTGCTGGGGGCCATCTTTGTTAGGATGCAGACTTGCCAGACACAATTTTCAAAGAGGGCCCACTAAGGACTATTGTGTCCAAGTTTTGTTAAAATTGGCCTAGTAGTTTCAGAGGAAAAAATCTTTGAATGTGTTTTCTTATTGGGTACAGTGTTAAACTAAGTTCCCTGCTAGCAGCCATCTTGGATGATGTGCAGGCTTGCCAGACATATTTTTTGAATGGGACAAACCAAGGACTATTGTGACCAGGTTTGGATAAAATTGGCATTGTTGTTTCAGAGAAGATCTTTGAATGCTTTCCCATAGGGTCCAATGTTAAACTATGTTCCCCGCTGGGCTGGCGGCCATCTTGGATGTGATGCGGACTTGACAAAAACATATTTCAAAGGGGCCAACTAAAGACTATTGTGACAAAGGCTGCTTCCAACTGGCATAATGCTTTATCAGAATGAGATCTTAGAAAATGTTTTCCCGTAGCATCAAATGTTAAACTATCTTCCCCACTGGCGGCCATCTTGGAAGAGGTCAGAGAACTTGACCAAGTTCAATAAAACATAGTCCTATGCTGAACATTTCTGCAATTTAAACTTGAACTCTATCTCAAAGCTTTTTTGAAGTATAGGACAAAAAGTATAAAATCACGAAAAATTTGACCAATAAAGAGCTAAAACTCGTATATGGGTACTTGGATTTTCTTCAAAATTTCAGGGTAGGTAGATCATGTCATGCTGATCATAATTATCCTGTCAGATTTTTGATATCTGTAACGGTTTTCGAGTCATTTGCCAAAAACTGCAATTTACCCCTATGTTCTATTATTAGTAACGGTAGCCATGTTGTTTGACCTAGGACAAAGAAAATAACAAATTTGAAACTAGATACCCTGGTGATGATTCAGTTGAAGTTTGGTCCCATTTGGCCCAGTGGTTTCAGAAGAGAAGATTTTTGAAAGTCAGCTAACGACGGACGGACGGATGACAGACGCCAAGTGATGGCAAAAGCTCACCCTGGCATACCAAATTTTTTTTGAATGGCCTTATAAATATGTCATTTGATTATGGAAAAATGTAATTCACTTTGCTCATACAATTTGCTACATTTAAGCTTGGCAAACTACATTTAATGAGCAGATCAATGCTTAGACTGAAATCTTACGACACATAATTTGTGATAATAACATATGATACATGACAAATATGAACATGAACATGCGCTGAGCATTTGAGGAAAAAGTTTTTGTTTTATGCATCCTTTGCTATTTCGGTATCCTCATTTGTTTGTTAATGAAGTGAAACTAAAACATTTTTCTATAACTGAGTCACCATGTACTGCTAACTGATCACAACCATCCATTGAAACATACTTTTTGTTGGAATTGGTGAACCTGCTCTGGAGGAAACTCTAGATGTCCCTCTTGATCTGGTTCCTAATGAGAGTCTTTCCTTCTCATCCAATGCTCTTATACAAATCTCCTGAAAATATAGGAACAAAAATAAATCTCATATTTTCTATACATTTTTAGTCAAATACATGTATGTATGCAAATTGGTCACACAGGGAAATAGTGGTCTGCTAATACAATTGTAAATAGTCATAGTTCTACTGTCTCAAGGGTTAAACATAAAAGCTCTCACTAAAGCTCAAACTTTTTAAAGTTTAACCCTTTTGACAGTAGAACTATGATAATCAACGACTTGAAAGGATAGATTCTTTATTTCAATTTATTTTTGGGTCAATGGAAATTAAATGGTCCAGAGTTATGCCCCCTGAAACTTTGAAACTTTGATAGTTTGCTCATTTGTGGATTTCAAAATATTCATACTATAGTGAAAGAAAATGCATACAATCTTCAAACTTGTGAGGAAGTTAGTTTTTTTGGCCATACAACTCAGGTCAATGAAAATGTGGCCTATTTGTACTATAAATTTTGCACAATTCTAAGTTTTTTTAACCATACACACAACTCAGTGGCCAAGTTTGAGTGACTCTAATATGCATAATAAAATGTGGTGGGTATATTTTCATCATTAGTTACACATAAACTCTTTTCATTTTCACAAGTCATTTGCCATAACATTAAAAACTTTTTATCATTTAAATCTAATTTAAAAAGCATTTACATCAATATTTATAAAATTATAAATGAAATAAGTCATTTAATTCTTATATTACAATATCTGTTATCAATACTAAATCTTTTGTTGTATAAAAAAAGAAAAAAGAAAATACAATGTATATGTTTTTAAAATTGTTAAATTTGTAAATATTACATACAAATTTCCTTTTTGTATAATTGTGTACATGTATTCAAACTCGAAAATTTGAGAAATTCATTCATGTTCATGCGATTCCTTATCTAAAGAGGGGCTTTTAATTTTAGCAGTCATTCATTTTTGCGAATGACAAATTGAGTGAAGGACAAACATGCATACAGCTATACTGACTTTAATTTCGCAAGTACGTGTATTTATTTTCACGCTTCCATAAACCTCGCGAATATGGTGAAAATTAACCGCTATACGGTATATTATTCATATACCCCCTATTGTTGGGGGGGGGGCTGAGATCTACCGGTATGCATTTATCAAAACTTTTATCATTCAACTAATACAATGTACTTCCTGTATTTGACTAGCAAAAATAAAATATTGGCATAAATTGTAGGCAGCCCATGATGTATAGCACCACAAACATGACAAAATAATCAACAGCTTCTTTTCAATGTCCATCAAATGCAATGCATGTTTTTGTAAATTACCAATATCAAAACGTATTCTGATACTTTATTTTATTGTCTCCATTAACATACTCTCCCATCATAGGGGACTCGTACATTATTTTGTATCAGAAATATTAAAACCTCTATTATTCTACATATTTCATAATAACAAGTCATATGTAATCCATTAGTACCATATTAATGTTTTTAAACAAACACTGAATAATTTACAAGGCTGATTAACCAAGTTAAACATAATTAAATACATGATTAATTATTAATTTCATAAAACTGGCACAGATTATTAAATTTAATAAATGTCTAAATCTACCACTTAATCTGTCTAATACTAGGATTTTAACAGTAATGTTTTGTAAGGTGACATCATCTGCACCTGAAATACTGTCCAAACTTTCAGGTGAACAAATTGGCCCTAACACACCATTTGAAATCTTCTAGGAGCACTCCAGGAAACAATATACTGTAAAAGGGGATATTTTTGCAAGTTTTAAATTTCGCGATTCTGATCTATAAACCTATTCGCGAGGTTTTATTTTCACGATTTTCACTTACCTTTCGTTACGTTTCTAATGAAAAACGAATTAACGCGAGGGGAAATTTTCGCGAATTTGTGCCAATCGCGAAATTAGCGAAAATAATCCCCTCGTGAAAATTTCCCTTTTTACAGTATAGTTGAACTTTGATGGCTCGAACTGCAATAACACCATGGATGTCTCTTTTTTTGTGCCCCCTATGTCCAAGTTCAAACAAAGTAGGACCTGGATATCTCAACTCTTTAGCACACATGTTTTCATCTGTCCCTTTGGTGTTCGAGCCTTCTGTATTGTTTTTATTGAGTTAATTGAAGTTTTATGGCCTTGAAAAGCAATAGCTCAAACCCTATGGATGTCTTGAACCCAATTCAACAACGTTTGGTAGAACATTCTTTCAGCTCAGATATGAATTGCCATGATTATGGATTTATGGTTTTAGAATAGACCATATCCGAGTTCTAGTATTCAGATTCACCAGTTGTTGTTTGTCCACCCTACTTCACAAACGTGTCCGCCCCAAGTGACCAACTTCATGACGTTTTAGGCTCTATGACGTGATTTCTATACTGTGACGTATTGAAAAGTAGTTTGGGAGATCCTAATACCATAGGTCGGATATGGTCTATTCCCCCTTTCCTAGTTCTAGCTTTGGTATTCGTTTACCAATGTATGTACTCAAACTGTTTTCATCAGTCCATTGGTTATTTGATCTGACTGTATGTGAAAGATATTTATTCTCAAATATCTTCAGTTTTCACATTTGGTGACTGCTGTGGAAAAATTTGGTCTCCTGACAATAATGACAAATTCGAAAATTATAGAATTGCACTAGTATCTCATATCAGTTGAAAAGTGAAATGCTCAAAGACCTATAGATAAATGAATAATCCACACTATAAAATCTGGGTTTACAGTGGTGCCACCAATATTTTCCATGATGTGCACATGTAGCAAAGTTTCCATTGAAATAAAGCAACCATCTATATCAATAGTAATTGTACTGAAGCTGAAGCTACACATGACATTATGCTTTCCCAGGAAATTGTGTTCATATATATTATATTGCTACTTTAAAAATAATAGTATTTCATGGAATTTTCGGCCAAACTTCAGGGTGCCTTATGATTTCACATTTCAAGGATTTTGGAAATTTTCGATTGTAAAAAAAACACCATTTGGGAAGGAAAATTGCAAAGATTTCCAAACAAATCTCATTCAGAAAACAAGAGAAAGGTGAAAAGTGCCATACTTGCCAACCTCAAATTCTGTGATGGGTCATGACCCAACATTCAGGTATGTGGTGGCGGGTCATATCGCCCCAAGCCATCATGCACCTGTTCAAGGATTCTTTCCAATAGTTCTGTTCCATTTATTACCATATATGGGGAGGGAAAGACCTTTTCTGTCAATGTGCTTTGGGCATTTTCATTGTGCTGCTTCATGTTTTCGGTGAAATAAATCACTTGTTTACTGTGTTTTGACCATTTATTAGTGTTTTTTTTTTTACTTCCTCTCAACTCTTAAAGGAAAAATTAGGGAGTTGTTTGCTGTTAATCTTAACAAGAGTTGTCAGAAGACAACATAGCTCGCCGGGGATTCCAGTAACCTCAATGCACAATTAATTCGAAGTAATAGAAAGCTTTCTTCACAAGAAAGTCATATATCAAATACAAACATCCTATCACTAAACAACTTAATTCTAGAAGCAAAGTTAAAGTCTTTAAAAAATACCCTCAGGGCAAGGTCAAGGTCAAAATGTCTACAAATATGGTACCATTAGAAAGCTCTCATCAAAAGAATGTCACATACCAAATATGAAGACCCCATCACTAAACAACTTAATTCTAGAAGCAAAGTAAAAGTTTTTAAATAATTGCCCTCAGGGCAAGGTCAAGGTCAAAATGTCTACAAATATGGTACCACTAGAAAGCTCGCATCATAAGGAAGTCACATACTAAATATGAACATCCTACCACTAAAAGCCTACCTTCTAGAGGCAAGGTTAAAGTTTTTTAAAAATTGCCCTCAGGGCAAGGTCAAGGTCAAAATGTCTACAAATATGGTACCACTAGAAAGCACTTATCACAAGGAAGTTACATGCCAAATATAAACACCCTACCACTAAAAGCCTACCTTCTAGAGGCAAGGTTAAAGTTTTTTAAAAATTGCCCTCAGGGCAAGGTCAAGGTCAAAATGTCTACAAGTATGGTACCACAAGAAACCTCTTGTCATAAGGAATTCTAATATGGGAACAATGGAAACCATGACGACCAGCCATATGAAAATCTCCAATAACATTATGAGCGACGTCACAACAGTCTTTACGCTGAAACAGACGACGTCATAATATGTTTTGCGCACAAAAACGTCACTAAATCTTGTGTAATGGCTGCCCTTACCGTGTACACTATAGGTCCATGCAGATCATTAAATGTTATATTAGAATCGAAATAATTCATGTTCGCCGGTGGTTTGTAGTCGATTTACATATGGGTGTCCATTATTTTCGTTTATTTTACCCTTCGCTCCGCTACGCTACGCTCTGGGTAAAATATTAACAAAAATAATGGCCACCCATATGTAAATCTCCAACAAACCACCGGAGTCCTAAATTATTTCTTAAGTTACATACCAAATATAAACACCCTTCCACTAAAAGCCTACCCTCTAGAGGCAAGGTTAAAGTTTTTTGAAAATTGCCCTCAGGGCAAGGTCAAGGTCAAAATGTCTACAAGTATAGTACCAGAAGAAAGCTCTCATCACAAGGAAGTCACATACCAAATATCAACATCCTAGCTATTCAGGTCTCGATTCCACATGCCAGGTTAAAGTTTTGCTGATGCCGACGACGACGAAAAAATTGTGTTAATTGTGTTGTGGCGGGTCATTTGCAAGTGACGTTCTCATTGGCAGGTGAAAATGATGACCCGCGGCGGATGAATATCCCCGACGGGTCATCAGTCAATTTGGCGGGTTATACCAGCCAAATGCAGGTCAGTTGGCAAGTATGAAAGTCCTTGTACTTAAAAGAACACCATCACCTGTGATAGCACCTGTTTTTTCATCTTCGCTTTCAATTTGCAAGATTTTCAAATCAAAGGGAATATGATGAATTGTGCTAATATAAATGGTGCGCTACTTATTTCAAGCTTAAATTGAAATTTTTTACAATTCACACATTATTCTTACTTCACAAGTTCAATGTATAATTTTTTTAACCTTTGCCCGTACTTAAGATTAAATTACTTTCAACTCATATAAAAGACTGTAATTCTTCCGTAAATGTGTAATTTGCCTCCATTATTAAAGCAAATTACTTCACTGAAGGCTGGGAAATATATACCAAAAACATATATTCTGCATAATTAAGCACTTCAGGTCAAAAATCAAATCAATTTCAGAAATCAATTTCAATAAAATAGAATTGACATTACACATGCAACAATATAACTTTTGCTTTGCTCTAGTTTAACATTATGAAATTTTATGAATATCCACAATCATTGTAATATGGCACTAATTTAAATTTTCTTTCAGGTTTTGAAAATGATCTTTATATATTAATTTCATCTACTAACACGGCTAAAAGTATATGCATTCACCTAATGGTATACACTATGATGAAAATAGAGCTATCATGCAGCTTAATATAACAGCAAGTGGCACATTAAACAACTAGGGATAGATGTGAAAAAGTAGACCCGTCAATAAGGTCTTGCACAACAAGCTAGAAACTCGCACTTATTTTATACAGATTGCATGAAAATTCCTCTGATCTTTTGATTTTTTTCCTTTAATATCAGAAATTTTGACATGTCTTTCAAACTTGACAGGTCCAACACATTTATTTAAGGCTCTACAATTTTGTCATGCTTTGGTTTTTAATATTTATGCATGATAGTCTCAAGCACAACTACAAAGACATACTTTGTTACATATACTATATTTAGACTCATAAACTATTTCATCAAAATTGTCTTGAACTTATTCATTGTTGATTTTAAGACTTCATGGCGATTATATGAATTTAGTTTTATTTTGAGTTCTGTGTCTACCAAAAATCTCTATTTAATTTATAATTGGACAAAAATAATTCCAAGTTTAAATTTACACAAGCTATCTATTCTAATACTTCTAAAGAATTCTTGGGCACATTTTACTTTTCATAAGTAATTAGAAGTAAAACTTTGCATGTGATTTTGAGCCAATTTTACAGCAATTTAAATCCATTCACACCAGAGATTTGAATGCATGATATTAACACCTTTAAGTTAACGAGTATAATGTCAACTCAATCAATATTTTGTTTGCTTCCAGGTCAATTACTATGTCCACCCCTGCTGATTTTAAGATTATGTTTATGACAAGGAATTTAATTAAAATATGTTTTTTTGTTGTCAACAGTTAGATATTATGACTATCTGTGCTAGAATGAATTATCAGAATTTTATTTAAATTCATATTTTCTGTGTATTCATCCTGTGCCTGTTTGTGCAGTATTCCAAAAACTTTTTTTTTGTTTTTTTTGTTTTTTTTTGGTTGTTTTTTTTCTTCTCAATACATATCGATACTGAATTGAAATGGCAGTTATTTTCATTAGTTTTCAATCTTTGTACTATATGTACTGTAATTATCTGCAAATGGATCTTCATAGAGGCAGTAGGGCCTTTTTGGGACACCAAGATCAGCCATGTTACTAAGCAGGAATTTATAATCAACATGTAGCTACTAATAGTATCTGGAATTTTCATTAAAAAATGTCTTTTTTCAGAATTCAGAATTGACCATTTTATTTCTAGATAATTCAACCAGGATTGGAAAGTAATGTTCACAGGATTCCAGGATCAGAATCCCCCTACATACCCTAAATTTTCGATTTATATTCATCATGGATGTTTACTGGCTTCCCCTATAACTATAAATGTGCTCATTACATACTGCTTTATAACCTGTAATACTGCAACCTAAAGAAATTTCTCTTGCAGTTGATTGTTGCAGTTGCAGTACAGCTGAACTTTGATGGCTCAAAACTGCAATAAATCAGAAACCATGGATGTCGAAACCATTTCCTGGTCCCTTTATTCAAGTTTCAACATAGTTTAACCTTGATAGCTGGAACATCCTCAACTTTCATGATTTTAAACCACCAAAGATACTACACAAAAATATCACTGCATTATGGGCTCTCTAAAACAAGTACATAGTTAATTCTCAGACTTCACAGAACATAAAGTTGACAAACAACTCAATACTTCACTTCAAAGTACAAGAAATAAAATTAATTACATTTAAATAATTTATTTCATCTCCATGTACTCTTAAATTGAAGATGTGTTTGCATGTTATTGTTATATACATATATAAAGATTTCCAGCTGTTATCAGTTCACAGCTTGCATAATATATGTCCTTGTTAAATACAAAGGTATAGGGAAACATTTTTTGGTCAAATTTTTCACTAAAAATTGAAAGTGTGCCTCTCAACAAAGCTGACAACTCTATGTAAAATTTCAAATAAAATCAAGATTAAAAGTGGCATCCCTTGGGATAAGAAAAAACTAGAGGCTCACAGGAGCCTGTATAGCTCACCTGTATATAGCAGTGGTACATCCATGCAATAACATTGATTTTTAAATTAAATACATTTCCTATGAGGTCTAAAGTTAATCAATGGGACTGCTGGTGGTTATCTTGGATTATGCAGGGACGTGTCAGACAGATTTTTTCCTTAACACCACCCAAGGACTATTATGACAAAGTTTGGTTGCAATTGGCTAATTTGTTTCAGAGGAGTTGATTGTTGAATGCATTTGCCATAGGGTCTAATGTTAATCAATGGACCCCATTGCCGGCCATCTTGGATTACGCACTGACATGTCAGATACAATTTTTAGCTAAAAATTGAGGTACTTTGTTAAAGTGCGATTTTGGTCCCCCTAAGGTGCCTTATTGCTTGGAAACGGTAAGAGCTACGCAAAATCCGTTGACATACTACCGAAAGTTCATGTCAAGAGGAATCCAAAGAAAGAAAACCCCATCAAAATCCGATGAAAAATAAAAAAATTGAGGTACTTTGGAAAAGTGCGATTTTGGCCCTCTTAGGCCCCTTATAGCTCGGAAACGGTATAAGCTATGCAAAATCCGTCGACACACAACTGAAAGCTCATGTCAAGAAGAATCCAAAGAAAGAAACCCCATCAAAATCCGATGAAAAATAAATAAAGGGCTACGCCGAGCGCAGCATGATACGACCGCAGCATCTCGACCACTGAAATTTAAACAAGTGTTAACTAAAATGAATATGGACACAGTAATTTGCTGGACACAATAAGGACCTTGACACATAAATTAACTGGACACATTGAACTGGTGAAAATCAAAATTAGCCCTTTAAATCCCTAATTAATAGGATATTGTAAGAGCTAAGAAAAATCTGATTTCACATATTTTTAAATATTGCAATTTGGCCCCTTTGACCCTTTAAAGCTTGGAAACTGTAAGAGCAAAGCAAAATCTATTGCCATGTAATGAAAGCTAACAATGAGAACAATCCAAAGAAAAAACTCATCAAAATCTGATGAAAAATTAAGATTTCACATATTTCTAATAATTGCAATTTTGGCCTCTTTGACTCCATATACCTCATGAAAAGAATCCAAAGAAAAAAATCCCATCAAAATCGGATGAAAAATAAGATTTCACATATTTCTGATAATTGCAATTTTAGCCCCTTTGACCCCTTCTAGCTTGGAAATGGTAAGAGTTACGACAAATCTGTTCACATACTACTGAAAGCTTACAATAACTGGAATCCAAAGAAAAATCCCATCAAAATCTGATGAAAAATAAAAAAATTAGATTATCCGCATGTTTGCAATTTGGCCCTGTTGTGCCCCTCATAGCTTGGAAAGGAAACAAGTTATCAAAATTCTGATCGTGCAGCACTAGTTTATTTTTCATAAGGAATCCATAGCAAAAAACTGCATCAAAATCAGACTTAAAATAAAAAAAATTACAATTTTGAAATTTGCCCCTTTTGGGTCCCATTTATCTCATTAGCCGTACATGCCACATGAAATAAGTTGGTATACATCAGATTGGAAATTTTCTAAGGAGTACACTGAAAGAAACCCCATCAAAATCCGATAAATAATAAACATTCAACAGTCAAGTATGTGTAAACACCAAATTTTGCCCTTTTTGGCCCCTTTTTTAGGAACGGGAGGGGTCAAAATACCTAAAACTTATCCAAACCTTCCTTTTGTGCCAAGGAACATTGTGTTTAAATTTCATAAGGATTGAACAACTACAACTTAAGTTATTGACCAAAAACAAAAGTGTCTACGGATGACAACGCCAACGACGACAACGACGACAGCACCATACCATAATACGACCTAAATTTTTTGCGGTCGTATAAAAATAAATTGAGGTACTTTGTAAAAGTGTGATTTTGGCCCCCTTATATAATTAGGCCCCTTATAACTCAGAAACGGTAAGAGCTACGCAAAATCCGTCGACACACCACCGAAAGCTCAAGTGAAGACAAATCCAAAGAAAGAAACTCCATCAAAATCCGATGAAACATAAAAATTTGAGGTACTTTGTATAAGTGCGATTTTGGCCCCATTTGACCCCTTATAGCTCGGAAAGGGAAAGAGTTATCCAAAATCTGATAGTTGTGCGCCATGTTTATTTTTCATAAGGAATCCAATGAAAAAAAAAATGCATCAAAATCCGACTAGAAAAAAAAATAAATAAAATTTCCCATAGGGTCCGATGTTAATCAATGGGTCCCACTGGCGGCCATCTTAGATTACGCACGGACATGTCGGACACAATTTTTCATTTACACCACCCAAGGACTATTGTGACAAAATTTTGTTGCAATTGGCCCAGTGGTTTCAGAGGAGTTGATCTTTAACGATGGACGGACGGACGGACGGAGGACGACGGACACCAAGTGATAGCAATAGCTCACATGACCTTTTAGGTCAGGTGAGCTAATATGACCTTTTAGGTCAGGTGAGCTAATAAATAAAACTTTGATCATAAAGAACAAATACAGTAGAACTTCAATGGCTCAAACTGTAGTAACTTGAACATCATGGATGTCTCCAACCCATTTTCTGGTCCCTTTATTCAAGCTTAAACATAGTTCTACCTGGATAGCTCGAACACCCCTCTAGCTCGAACTATTTTCATCGGTCCCTTGGGTGTTCCAGCCTTCGAAAGTCGACTGTAGTCAATTCCTAACAACTAAGCCACTAACATGTCGGAAACCCACAATCAGTCGTGCTCTCCCTTCGCTACCACTTGCCGAGCCACCATCGTCAGCAACCAACGATCCGCTGTGCTCTAGCTTGTGGTAGCGCTGCCAATTGTGGGTTTCCGACGATGAGCCACTAAACAGCATACAGTGAGTATAAATAAAGCAACCCCTGTATGGCACATTGGGTAGATCCTTAACACTGCACTGAGTATACATTTTTTACTTTGATTCATACAAATAAAAAACAAACTTACTGCCTTAGTTTATGAAAAGGTTAGATGCAGAAATCTAAAATTTTTGTTTCTTAGTTTTGTGGTGTTCTTGTGTGTTTTTGTTTGTTTTGTGAATTTGTATTTGAAATTAAGGCATGTAAACATGGTAAAGTTGTTTAAATTTGCAATTAATATGAATGCCATGTTTTTTTTTTTAATTTTTGAATTTAGATTTTCTACTCCTTTTTCATTTGCCCATGTATGTTTAGAGGATAACATTAAATCAAGACCGCTACAACTAACACCAAAACCAATTCAATAACATCAAAATCAATAATACCCAACACTAAACAATGAAATGTTGTCCTTATCTATACATATGGTGTTAACAAAACCTCTCAATACATTCTAATTAACCTTAGTATTTCTTTATCAGGTGTGAAGTGACACTTACATAGACAATGATAGATAAAGACCCTAGACTAATTTGGCATTGTTGAGTGGACAAGCATAGGCAAAAATTTTCCGTCATTCAATAGAAAGTCTAGATCTAATACCGGTAATTGGAAAACACCTCATACGCATGTTTATGGATACAGAATTAAAACTTAAAAGGAAATAAATGAAACTGTGTCCATGGGACACGGATGCCCCTGCCAGATAAATAATGGCAAACAGCTGCAGGAAGTCACCGTACAACTCATATCAAAGCTTCAGATCAAATATCGAATCATTTCTTAAAACACAAGAGAAAAATTTCAATTGTACATTACAGACAAGGTACCGACAAGGGTAAAACTTCATGCCCCAGTTGCCAACTGTGAGGGCATAAAAATGCCATTGCTAAATGAGATATTTGGCTGGGGGTGGTAGAATGGAGGGGTACTTAAAAAGAAAGGTACTATGCAAATGTATTGGCTAGATGTCCGTACTTTTTTACCCTCAAAATTTGACTTTGAAAATCAACAAATATAGGGATTGGAGCAAATGTACAGGTCACCAAATGACAAAACTAAGATAACAGAACAATGCCTTTCTTGTTGTTGTTTATTCTGAAATCACTATGAGGTCTTCAACAATGAGCAAACTCTCATACCTAATAATTAAGTTCAAGAAGGCCCACACTGGTTTGAGCAGAATTTCAAATATATGAATAGGGCAATATTTTAAAGGCATGTAAAACAAATGAGGCAGTATGGAATCTTGTCTAAATATGCTTATATAAATTTTCTTAAGAATTTATTGAGAGAAGTGGACTAATGTGCTTTCAATTGAAAATTAATTACCGGTATTGACATTATATTTTATTTCATTATTATTAGAAGATCACAAGATGTCTGAGGACTAACCCTGTGTGCATGTCTGTATGACATACACCATTTCCCTAAAAGATATAATTAAGACCTCTTTAAGACCAGATATAGAAATCCTTTACTAAGAAGTTACATAATATATTTTTCCATTATGAAGTGCCTAGATTAAATGGATACATGTATTTTTTATCTTTTAATCATAATACATGCAATTGTATAAATCAATGAATAAATGGTAGTCACAGCATGTAAAAGTTATTTATCAATTCTTCGAAATTTGTATTTTATTGATCTCAAGATTCTATTAAATACTTAATGCATACATGTCTACATGTAAAAGATTTAAATATATTAAAAAACACTTAAGTCTAACAACATTGAGTAATACTTATTTACATTTTGTATTTCATGTAATAAGTATTTTTTCATCTTTTTCTTATTCACAATGTTATTTTTGGAAGATAATGTAATTTCATTTTATTTTGCATTTAATACATTGAAAGATGAGAAATTTGAAATTCACTGATACATATCAGTTTTTTGTGAGGGACAAGACAAACTGAAATTGATTAACTATTTTTGTGAGGGATAAGATCATTTGAGATTTACTGTTTTTGTGAGGGATAAGATCATTTGAGATTTAATGTTTTTGAGAGGGATAATTACATTTGTAGATAATTTGAGATTTACTGTTTTGTGAGGGAAAAGATCATTTGAGATTTACTGTTTTTGAGAGGGATATTACTGTTTTTGAGAGGGATAAGATCATTTGAGATTTACTGTTTTTGAGAGGGATAAGATAATTTTAGATTTATTGTTTTTGTGAGGGAAAAGATTATTTGAGATTTACTAAGACAATTTATGATTGACTATTTTGGGAGGGATCAGATAATTTGAGATTAAATTCTACTAGGGATAAGACAATTTGAGATAAACTGTTTTTGTGAGATTGTTTTTTGTCAGGGAAAAAATCATTTGAGATTTAAATACTGTTTTTTGTAAGGGGGTACAAGATAATTTGAGATTTACTGTTTTTGTAAGGGGTAAGATAATTTGAGATTTAGATACTGTTTTTGTTAGGGATAACATCATCTGAGATTTAAATACTGTTTATTGTGGAGGATAAGATCATTTGAGATTTACTGTTTTTGTGGGGATCAGATGATTTGAGATTTACTATTTTTGTAAGGGATAATAATTTGATATTTACTGTTTGTGAGAGGGATAAGATAATTTGAGATTATTACAATTGAAGTGCATCCATTTTTAATGTCAACAAACCAGAAATGCACATGAACTCAAACCACATGGGAGTTAAAGTCAAAAGTACAGGTAGAGTGGACCCATTTTGCCATGTAAAAAAGTGGTATGCATGAGCTGTACATATCTGTTAAGAGTAGAGTAACAAGTCAAGTGCACCCCTCTTGTTACAATTACAAAATGAGATCGTGTATGAATCAAAGAGATGATATTTAGAATGTACAGTTAAATCTGCATGCCTTAGCATAAACTTGTCTTATATGACCCTTATTTTGATGTCCCTTCATAGTGCTTTTTTTGTAAATTGAACCTGTATTAAGACATCCTGTCTTATGTGTCCCTATTTTGAGGTTCACTTGGAAGGTCACATTAGACAGGTTGACTGTACATTGTTCTTTTACTATTAACTTTACAGTTTTGTCCGTTTGGTATAATTCAGTTATCCCTTTTATACTAACCTCTGCTGCAATTATTCTCTCTAACTGTCGTAACTTCATGACTTTTTCTCTTTCTAACCTTGATTCATTTTTCTTGGTTATGTCCCCTGTAATTAGGTTGGGATTTTTCTCGCGTAGTGTAATTGGTTTTGGTTTTTCTTCATCTACAATATAATATAATTTTGCTTTTTAAATTCAAAACTTTCAACAAAACTAAGAAAATCTATCATGACTACATGTACTAATGTTTAGTGAAAAAATTTAAATTTTGCAAAACTATGAAATTCTGCCGAACAGTTTCAGTATTCAGATGATTTGTGTTAACAAAATTGGCAACTGGAGGTTTCCTCTGATCCATACAAACAATCCATAAAAAGATTTCCTGTGAAAGAGATGTATGCTCTTATACATTTCACTTGTTACAGTGTACTTGTTCTTGAGAGAATTTCTCATATGGATATATATGTACAATTATACTTCTTATTTTGGTGTAATTCCAAATTTTTATTCTGACCACCTGTTTATTGTGCCTGGGACTCATGATTTTCATTATGCCAAGTTTTCTCACTATTGGCTCAATGAGTGCCCTGTGGTTGCTTAAATGATGTGATCGTTTTCTGTCCGTCTTTTTTGTCAGGCAATGGATGGCAACAATTGTAAGAACACTTTACCAGTTACGTTTATGGTGTGAGGTTCCTCACTGTGTTGAAGACTGTACGGTGACCCCTAGATGCTTTGTTTTGGGTCATATTAACCTGGATATGGGATGTTGTCTCCTTGATATTTACCCCATTTCCTTTCTTTTTCATATTTATGGTTGTTGATCCCGCATCCATGGATCAATGGGTAAAAAGACATGTTTGTAGTATTGTTTGACATCTAGCAATGAATTCCACTCAAACACAGTCTGTGCCTTTAGCCACTAGCCCTACGCCCGAGACTAGTAAAATCAGTCTTGGGCTAGTAAAAATTTGAAGTCAGTAGCCCGGTGGGCTAGTTAAAATTGTACCTTATTAACAAAGAATCTTCTATAAGGGTTTGGGCTAGTACAACACAGGACCTAACTAGCCCCATGGGGCTAGTGAATGAAAATGTTTTTGGCACAGACTGCAAACAGGTGCTAAGAACCCATGGCCATCTTGAACTTACTATGAAGTATGAGTAAAGTTCATTGTTGAAGGCCTCATGGTGACTTCAAGATGAAGAACAACAATAAAAGAGTTGTTCTATTGCTAGATTTACCATGTGGTTTTAGAGATTTTGTCACATTGTTTAACTCCATAACACATTGGACCTCTGAACCCAAATTCTACCTCAACCTGAGTATTGTGGTGAACATGTTTGATGACTATATGTTATTCTGTTCACCAGTTACTAGTTGGAAACCTTCAGAGGACAGACAGACAGACACAGGGTGAAGGGTATCACATAATACCCTGCCATTACGTATGGCTGGGTATTTGCAAAAGGGGGATACACCTTGGATTAAAACAAAATTTTCTCAAATTACGATATTGACATTGTTTTAAGTGTTCTGTTTTGGTGAATATCATACATTTGTATATCAATGAAAAACACATGTATGCAAAAAAATTCATCTGTTTTTTTTTCAAAAAGTTGGTCACATTTAGTTGTTCACATTTAAAGGTCAAGGTCATGAGGTCAAATATTCTGGTACAATTTGAAAGGAAAACATGTACAAAGGCAAAATATGAAAGCAATTCAAAAACATTACAAAAACATATATACCAAATGCTTAAATTTTGTAGACAACCAAACAGACAGTCAAAAACTACATGCCCCCATTCCCAGCATATCTTCGATTCCCAGGGCATTAAAATTCTGGAGTAAAATTAGTTTCATAATCAAGCTCTCACAAAATTCTTGATATTATTTTAAAACATTTCAAACTAAAGTACAAGCAGCAATGTTTTAGAATGTTTAGATTTGCAAAGAATAGCTTTCGGCTTAAAAAAACACACGATAGATCACTTACACAATGCCTATTCAATTTAAAAAAATATTGATTATCCCGCCATTACAGGGCAAGTGGCTCGTCTCAGTTACCATAAAGTTGAATAATTCATAAGGTGACTTTATGTTTACCTCATTTAACCAGGGGAGAGATTTAAATGGCTTTTCTTTGTAAAGTTATTTACTTTCAATAAGTGGTCAATAAAATAAAGTGTACTTTTCATATATTACAAGGCAGTTTACAGCCATTACAATATAAACAAACCTGTCCACCCTGACAACATGTATTACCATAATGTTTACAAAACAACTAGCAGAAGGACTGTCCTTAATACATTCAGGTTTAAAAAACTCTTTAGTCACCAATAACTTTTTAATTTTTATACCACAGACTTTATATTCATCATGTTTTTATCAATTCAAGCGTTGATTTTTTTTTTACAGCTTAATCCAAATTTTTTTCTTTTTAAAGGATTACATGTATCATGTAAAAAGCTTTGAATAAAAAGTCTGTCAACAGAAAATACCAAATTTGAGAGATGGTCATAAGATTAATTAAGGCCATACTAAAATAATTTCTACATTCTCATCCATTTTTTCTAAAAATCTGGGACATTGTGGGATAGGCGGGCAAATTTTAGTTCATATTTTTTATCAAATTTGTGAAAAATGCCATCATTTTCAGACATATTGAAAAATGCCAGACCAACAGACAAGTCTTGTCAAAATCAAATCAGACTGGTAGTATTTTTGCGCACACCAGACTGAATGTTTGTTAATAATTCAACATTTATCCAGGTACACAAAGTTTCGGTCTGTCAAATTGTGTTTCATTCTGGTACTTTTTTCCAGACCCGCAAGTTGTCAAAACTTTTCGACATGTCCACATTTTAAAAGAAATGGACCCAAACTGGCCAAAAATCAGCACGATCAGATTAAATTTTTTTCAGGAGGGTAAAAAAAATCAGGACTGAAAGGGATGAGAATCTAGGATATTTCTTAATACATGTAATATGGCCCCATCAATGATTTACGACTGCTGGATCTGCAATCTTCAAGGGGCTGTAAACACATGATACATACAGATATAAATCCATATACATTTCTTTGATTCTTCTCTTAACTTAGTGCACACCATGTACACGTGTATATAGGACAGCCTTCATAAATCGGCGGATTTCTTTTGAATCTAATGCAGACGCCAATCAAGACAATTTGAAAAGGAGGGGTTCTGATTAGAAAATAAAAGAAAATTGCGCTGAGCAGACCGAGGCACGAAAATTGTTTTGAGTTTTTCTCAGTAAAACATCAGGATATTCATTAAAACATAGAAAGCAGCCACAGCCTGCTAAGCTCACCTCGTTGCACAGCATTGTCAAATGTTGCACATGTCAATAAACAGGAATGGACTATAATTATTCGTTTAAACAGATTCAGTCATGCGTAAAATGTAGGTCAGAGACAGCATCCAAAGCATGCACAGTGACGCATTGTTGTTGTCATCCCAAAACGCATCATGCATACCAGTATGGTTGATGTTCGCCATGTCAGTAAGCAGGAATGGACTTTAACCACTCTACCTAACCAAGTCGCTCATGTGTAAAATGTAGGTCAGAGACAGCATCCGAAGCATGCATTGTTGTTGTCACCCAAAAATGCATCATACATACCAGTATGGTTGATGTGGGCCATGTCAGTAAGCAGGAATGGACTTTAACCATTCTACCTAACCAAGTCGCTCATGCCTAAAATGTAGGTCAGAGACAGCATCCGAAGCATGCATTGTTGTTGTCATCCCAAAACGCATCATACATACCAGTATGGTTGATATGAGCCATAATGGACTTTAACCATTTGACCTAACCAAGTTGCTCGTGCGTAAAATGTAGGTAAGAGACAGCATCCGAAGCATGTGTTCCAGTCGTCTTCCCAAAATGCATCAGGCATACCAATATTGTTGATGTGGGGCATGTCAGTAAGCAAGAATGGACCTTAACCATTCTTCCTAACTGGACGCGGACGCCGACGCTAGGGTATCACATAAGCCCCGGTCTTCATGAGGTGAGCTAAAAATACACAAGTGTCCAAAAAAGAGGGGGGTTCCAAACCACGGAATCCCCCCCCTCCGGATCCGCCAATGTAATGTCATTAGATATGATCCTTTGGGAGGGGGGTTACTTTCTGTATATTGGAATATGAGGATGTGTATTTTTTAATCAAATTTTTTAGGTTAGGCAACCTTTTCATGTTTTTGCATTCATTTGAGATTTTTAATTTTAAGTGCTTTATCTACAAATATTTTGGGTGTATAATTTCATAAGTTGAGTATAGGAGTTTCCGCTGTGACGTCACAAGCTTGAAAAATTACCTTTGGTTGGCAAGAAATCGTAGTCACTGATTAGGATCATAAGAATGTCATTTTCAATTAACTGGTGAGAATTGGTTATCTAAGATAAACATGATAAACGGATACTTCTTTTTGAGCTCAATTATGGAATGTTTATACTTTTACAAGATGAAAAAATTTTCTGCTTTTTATTTTTAATATATATAGAATTGGCGTATTTTGTAAACTATATAATTTTTCGAAACTTTCACATTTTTGAAATTCACATGAAAAAATATTTGTCTATTTTTATTAAAAAGTAAATCAGTAGAAAAAATATGAATATCTCAAAGTTTAACATGCATTTTACAGATCCAAAATCGCGCATACAATAAAAAAGTTATCAAAGATTAAAAATTCTATCCCAATGCTATATAGTGATAATTCATCAGCTTTGCCAACCAAAAATGCTAATTTGCATATGTAAATTAGATTTTGTGACGTCACTAATTGGATCCGCGGAAACTCCTATAGTTTTGAGTATATATATGTTTTAACAGCATGGTACTAATTAGGAATAATAGGATAAAATTTCATTGGTCAAAGTGAATCAAAATCATATATAATTTTTGTTATAACATACACTAATTTGGATAGCCTTTATTTGGTTGGATATATGTCTATGCTTTGGTATAGATCCAGGTATACTTTTATTTGCTTTCCTGGTACTGATTCTGTTAGGGTTCTTATTTATGTAAATACACATCCCTGTCAAAATCCCCGGGATATTATCAAACAACTTACTCTTCTCACCAAAATAACAGTTAACTGAACATTACAAAATATCGTATAGGACCATAAAAATGGTATCAACACCCAATATAACCAGGAAAATAATAATCAAAGGGGATATATTTATATTTGGATTTCAATTGTCAATTTATAATGATCATAAAATTGGAAATTTCCGATAAATGGTGGCGATCTATAAAGGAAAAGATTGAATCTTTATCTCCCTTACTTTGTACGCGACCCTAATTGAAGTTCTCGTCTTTAAAAGAATCGTGTTGTTATCTGTGCCATATATCATGGAATGTTTAACAGATTAAATATTGAAATTCTTGAACATTTGTTCTGATTGTGATAAAAACTTTACTTGAAAAAAAAAACATTTAAGGAAATGTAGTTACATGAATCTGAGGCTGAGCAACTATCTTGTTCGTCTAAAAAACATCAAACATCAATTGGAATTCACTACCAAACTGCTGTTAGAAAGATTTGGTTTATTTATTGATATAGACTCTCATGTTTCAAGCTTTAAAAAAAGAACTAACACCCTAAATTTTTGCAAGTACAGATGTATCTGTACATGTGACCTTGACCTCTGACCTAATGAGAAACCTTGGTCGGTTATCTCCCTGTGCCAAGTTAGTTTTGTATGGTTCAAAGTAGAGATAAATTTAATTAGCATATTATCAAAAACCTCTTTTGACATTTAAATTAAATTATCTCCACTTTAACTATATATTACTAACTTGGTCAAGGGAGATAACAGACTGAGGTTTCTTTACATGCTTCACCTGCCAATCTTTCTATATAAATTTCATCAAAATACAAAAAGGCATTCTGATGCTTTGGAAACCAATTTTCAGCTCAAATTTTCAACTTCTGTAAGCAGTAAAAGTGACCTTCACCTTTGACAACGAATGCCCTAAAATTAATAGGTTTCTTCATTACCTCTCAAGCTTTCCTTGTACATGTAGGTTTCATTCAAATAATCTCATCTGAATTGTTTTGAAAATGTTTGTGTGTAGAATTCTGGCAAATAATGTTAAAAATTCAAAATATGACAAAAATTGCCTTGAACCTCTTTTTTATGATACATTGTGTACCCCATATTTGCAGGCTGCATCTGTCGGTGATTTCTCTTTACAATGAAGTGAGATTTTTTTTTATCATTTGCCTTATTGTTACATGTACATGTACATGTACCTATCTACCATTTTAGAAAAAAGGCTTTGAAAAGCTAGTATATTTTGTAAAAACCGTGATTTTCATCTTAAAGTGCAATTCTAGCTTAATTTTATTTATTAACAATTCAAACAAAAGTAAAAACAGTTAAAGCACAAACAAGCGTGCCTAATGACGTTAGTCTGACAAATAAAAACATGGATAAGAAGTATATTTAAACTTAAGATTACAACATTTATGTGTAATTAAAATATTTTATAATTTTAAAATTTACAAATAACATTGGCAAATATCCAAACTATGAAATATGTCATCATGATCATATTGCATAATATTATCAATTAAAACCCCACACCTTAGTTTCCCTAATGTAAGTTTTTTGGGGCAAAAAGGGGGGGGTGAAAATTAAACTATAACATACAGAAAGAAGATAATTTTAACCTTAGATAAGTATTATTAGATGAAAAAACAAAATAAGCAAAAATGATCTTGAGCCCCTGTATCTCTATCATGTCTATGACTATCTATCTTTTCTTCTTCTAATTTTCGGCCTTGAGCCTTCAACAAAGTTCCCTATGGGCTGTTATTTGGGCCAGTGCTTTTCTCTTTTACAAAATTTCAGATGTTTTTATTACTCTCTTTTTTGTATATTTTTCATTAAACATCTATCATATTTTTACTAAATTTTTTTTTTGTTGTTAAAATATGTACAAAAATGTAGATTCAATTTTGGTCTTTTAAGGTGGTACAGGGGTCTAAAAACTGTCAGATAAAATTTTCTGATATTTTCATGACTTACTCAGTGTTGTTAGCAGGGCATACAAAAAATAAAATAAAATTGGGGGATCACCAGCCAAACAAGCATGAAATCTGTCACATACAAAAAATGTAGTATTACAAAAATCAGCTATTTTTTATGAAATGGTAGGGAAAATTAGCAAATTTTTTAAAAAGTTTTAATTCATTTAAGTGAAATCAAATATACTTTTTTTAAATTTGGTTTAATTATTAGCTTATATGCTTGCCTTCGATTTGCAGGAAGAAATGCTTTGGGTCAACAAAGTAATTTTTGAAAAAAAAATGGCAAAAAAAATGATTCACATTAATACTATACAAATTATCTCCCCTTAACAGAACAGAACTAAAAAGGTTCAATATTATGATGGTTACCCATAAAAGAGGCATATTTAATCAAATTTAACTATTATAGGATATTGAAAATCATTTCACTAACATTCCCAGAGAGAATTCCATTTTCTGTCATGTCAACTGTCAAATGCGAAAGAATGATGCACAGTTTATGTAAAACATAAACCCATGCACTACAAAAAGAAGTCTAAAAATTACCTTCTTTACCAAAAAAATACACGAAATACATTTGTTCCAGCACACAAAATTTCCATTGGAAAAAAACATTATAAATATCACACATTCATAAATAAAATATTTCTACATGTTATATATATTTTATTTTCAAATGTGTAATTTATTTATAATGTTTTTTCCAATGGAACTTTTGTAATCTGAAGCAAATATATTTCATGTATTTACACACCAACTTGCATCAAATCAGAAGTAGTAGAGCTCTTCTTGAATTCCAGCATGAATATTTTACTTTTTAAGCAAGCAATTTTGGTACCCTTTTAGTGTTAAAATTCTAGGTAGATACACATGTTTTTTTTTCTTTTTTTTAATTTCTCGACCAATTTGTCATGTTTCAGACATCGCTTGTCATGTTTAATTTGTGGGGAAATATCGGGATTTGATAAGTAAAACGATCATGACGATTTCTGTTATTCTCATTGTTTGCATTTCTGGATAGCTTACCTGGAATAATACGTGAGGATACACATCCCATGTCTTGCCATTATTAGAGTTTGTATAATTCCATTTAATTTAGTTAATTTCACTCAACTAAAGCTGTCAGTGAGAAGAGTTCAAACACGAGTTCAACTCTGGTTTGTTTATTTTGGACTCTAGGCAATGATTGAGAAACAACCAGAAGTCTTCCGAATAGATTCGGGAAAATATCACAAGTATATTTAGTTTAAGTATAGATTAAATATTTTAATTCCGATATTTTTAATTTGTCATATTCGCACTTAAAATAAAACAAAATAAAAATGTAAAACACCCTAATGCGAGTAACATTAAAATTGAAAGAAATAAACAACAATAAATGGGTGGAATACTAGTTAAATCGGCACCTGGTAAAATCGGCATCTAGTGAAATCGGCACCTCTTTGGTTATTTTGGCATCTGATGAAATCGGCACCTGGTAAATTCGGCACCCAGTTTTTATTGTATTTCCCTACATTGTGATTGTCAATGTGCCTTTTCTTTATACAATTGGTATATTGTGTTCCATTGCAATCAGTAATCTGTAACTTCTTCAAATGTCTGGAGAACCAAAACCAAAGAACCAAAGACTGTGTGGCACCTTGTCAAAAGTAAGTGAGAACCGAACCGTCAGTCCAAAACGAATGGCAACGTCGGTAAAACAAAGAAACAAAGACATAACATGAGCACGGCACGGAAAAGAAAATGAAGACACACATACATACAAAAATGAACAACACGATCCCAATAAAAAACCATGGGGGAGATCAGGTGAACCGATAGAGTAAGCAGCTTAAGTTATAAGACACCCGCCGTGTTGAACATGTCAAATGTCAACTCCGGTATTAAAGTCAAATCCGGTAGAGGAAAAACAAACTTTAGTGGCAAATAGAAAGATCTGTTGTCATCTGGGAAACAGATATCCCATAGCGGTCCACAAGATCGTGATGTCGACCGTAAAACTTCGGTAATTATGACCTCAAGTTATGAGCAACATACCCTTGCCTAAGTAGCTTATTTGTAAGCAACCGAGCTCTATCAAGGTAGTCACTGTATCGACCACAGGCCCTTGAGTAGCGAATGAGTTGGGAGATGTAAACTTCATATGTCAGTGCTTTTGAAATGTTGCTACAAAGAAAAGGGAAGTTGACTGTTGGAAAAGTAAAATCATCGCGTGTGTCATATAGCCTATTTTGTAGTGTACCTATGTTGTCAACTTCAAGATGAAGGTCAAGGAACGAAGCTGGTGTGGAAGTTTCTGTAGTA
Source organism: Modiolus philippinarum (assembly GCA_002080025.1). NCBI lineage: Eukaryota > Metazoa > Mollusca > Bivalvia > Mytilida > Modiolidae > Modiolus > Modiolus philippinarum. Next base: position 162,989 of record MJUU01055298.1, on the reverse strand, counting down.
TCCTTAATTTCGAGCTCTTTTGGATAGATAAGATGAAGAAAATCACCAAAGCGAGGATTTTTAGTGATAAAATATAATCTATATAACGGAAGCTGAAATAAAAGGTTATCTTTATTCTGAAGAAGCCCTTCGAAGAATTCAGCTTCATATGAGTGGAAAAAAAGATCGGCTAAAAGAGGTGCACAGTTTGTGCCCATTGGAATTCCGACAGTCTGTTGAAAAACAAGTCCTCCAAACTGGACAAACCACATCCAATAACCCAAATATCAAGAAACTTGAACATTTAGCAGATCCAGCGATGTACCGTTGTTTGTATGGACATTTGTGTAATTTTGGTAATTTTGGAAAAGTCCAGCAAAATGAGATCAGTTTGGCCAGCGCTGTCTAAATTCTTGGCTAGGTCCTGAATAGTTAGGATAAGCTGACTCTCACAGGATCTTCTTTTCCTGAAGCCATGCTGTGCATCATGGAGTTGTTCAAATCCAGATGTTTCATTATACTGCTACATATTATATGCTCTATCATCTTACAAGCTACAGATGTTAAGCATACAGGTCAATAATTTTCAGCTTTGCTCTTGTCCCCTTTTTTATAAATCGGTAATACATTTGCAGTTTTCCAGTCATCTGGTAGAATGCCCTGGTCTATAGAGGCCTGGAAAAATAGTTGGATCATTGGAGCAACTTGTGTGACCATCTCCTTGAGTGTGCGGCATGATATACCATCAGGGCCTGTGGCTTTGTGTACTTTTAGGTTGGACAGTATCTTATGTACACTTTCTAGTCCTATCTCTATTGGTGGCATATCTGGATAAGGATAAGGACCTTATCCTTTGTCTGGAATTATTGACGCCTGTTCGTTCTTGTTAAAAACTGACGAGAATTGGTCGTTGAGAATGTCTGCCTTCTTGGTGTTCTCCGTCTGTATCATTCCTATTCTGTCATTTAGGGGTGCCACTCGAGTGTTTTCTGTTCTAAGGCTCTTGATGAAACCGCAGAATCCTTTGGGGTTTTCAGTAGAATTGGCGCTTATGATGTTAGTGATGTAATTATTGTATGCCCTTCTACATGCTTCTGTTGACTGTCTCTTAAGGAGTTTGTAACGCTTTATGACCTTGATTTTAACATGTTTTCCTTTTCTGGTAACTGTGCTTTTTCCTTCTGGACAAGCTCTTGACATCTTTGTTAATCCAGGGTTGTAAATAGCGTGTTGATGTTTGCTTGGATGGTACATGTTGGTCTGGTCCTGTAGGTCAAGTAAATTTGTCTTAATGAACTCCTACATTTCCTTGATAGAATTAGTGATAGTAAAGTTGACACAGAACCTATTGGAGAGATCAGTGCATCCTAATTGTAGGGTTTCTATATCTGCATTCTTCCAAGGGAAAATTTTACGGAAGACTGGTTTGTTCCTTCTTGCTGAGGCGCTTGAAATATTTTCCACTATGTTATGAACTTATGATCCCCAATACCAGGTGCTGGTGAGCATTTATCTATAAATGATGATCGAGTGGTAACAAATAGATCTAGTGTAGAATTGTTATGAGTATTGAAGTTCACCATTTGTTCAAAGAACAGTGAAGGATGCGCAGATTTATAGCCTTGGTGTTAGCATTCGTACAGTTATCGAAGTGGATGATGTCATGGACTTGAATCGGCTTCCATAAACCCTCTCCGCTTCCTTACTGGACCATTTTCAGTCTTTTTTGTTCATTCTCTAATCAAAACATGTCATGATGAGCCTAATTTGTACACATAGACACCTTCCCAGTACACTGCTTTTTTTTATTTTTTTATTTTTTTTGTCAAATTAAATCGACTTGATCAGCTGTTGATTAATTTTCGTTTCTTTTTATGGGAGATTATGGTTGATCTGGTTATATCTCTGTGATCACAGGCACTCAAGGCAACGACAATATGCAATTTTCTTCTCAAGAATGTTCGCTGGTCAATATCAAAATAACAAGGATTTCAATTAAATGTGATTTTTGGTTAGAAAATTGAAAAAGAAAAAACTTAAGCCAATTAATTGATAGGTTACCGAACAAAATATTGAGATACAAGTGTTTCAAAAAAGGGCGAGAAACTGAACTCCTCTACATTTTTCCTCAGTTTAACATGATGAATGTTTATCCAATAATGAATGTGACAAAATAACACTAATTGAATAAAATCAAGTTACATTGATCCAAAAAGGTATATATAATTAAATTATGGAAAGAATTAGTGGGTCACCGGGCAAAAAATTATTAAGCATTTAAATGGATAAAACCAGAGAAGTCCGAAAATCTGACAAAAATACATAAACATGACCAGCAAACATCCTTAAAACACAGAAAGCAAAAATCTACTTCCACCAGCAATAAATTGTGAAAATGATTATTTCTTTCTCGGTCATTCTATCATTTGCATTTCTTTTCATCTATGATTACCCACAACTTATCAGTTGTGAAGGCAAGTTTACAAGCGCTTACAGATAGAAAAACAACATTTAGGTGGCACGGTAGTATTTATTGCTGGCACTAGGTTGCCCAATTATGTACTCAACTGAATATACTAAAGCCTGTGATTGGATATAAATGTATTGTATACCAGAAAGCAAAATGTTTTCAAGCTTTCATACATATGTTATGCTTAAATATAGGCAAAGGTCTTCAATAAGTATAACAGTAAATTTTTCATGGGTCTTTTAATATTTAGTCTTTTCACTGCGGCAAAAGGTGAAAATCAGGGGTCACTTCCTTCATCTGGAGCTAGCTCAAAAACAAGACGGGCATGAGGATGTTTTGCATTTATTTTTTAAATCTTGTATGAAAGTCCTCTAGGTAACTGCAGTTTCTGAACCTTGATCAAATTTAGAAAGTAGCCAAATATTGCAAAATCTTACTATTGTCGGCAATGGGAAAATAAATACTACCGTGCTACCTATAGCCCAGTCCTATATTTTCAGCTTCTGCTATATAGATGATGTACTATCTCTCAATAATCCAAACTTTCAGGAATATTTACATCAGATCTATCCAAATGAGCTCTAAGGGAGTACGAGTGTCAGAAATTTTGTAATTAGAATTAAAATTCTGACCTTTTGTATTGAAGGACTATTTAAGGACTTTGCTAATATAACATCACGAGCAAAAAGTTTTGAAAATCCATGTAAGAATTTTTGAGATGTAAGACGTCAAAATTTTGGCGGGAAACAGCTCTCTCGAGAGTTTTCCTTCATTTTCCATTAGCTGTTTATATGCTTTAAGGATTTTTGCTGGTCATGTTTATGTATTTTTGTCAGATTTTCGGACTTCTCTGGTTTTATCCATTTAAATGCTTAATAATTTTTTGCCCGGTGACCCACTAGTTCTTTCCATAATTTAATTATATATACCTTTTTGGAGCAATGTAACTTGATTTTATTCAATTAGTGTTATTTTGTCACATTCATTATTGGATAAACATTCATCGCATTAAACCGAGGAAAAATGTAGAGGAGTTCAGTTTCCCGCCCTTTTTTGAAACACTTGCATCTCAATATTTTGTTCGGCAACCTATCAATTTTTTGGCTTAAGTTTTTTCCTTTTACAATTTTCTAACAAAAAGTCACATTTAATTGAAATCCTGGTTATTTTAATATTGACCAGCGAACATCCTTAAAATATGTTAAAATATAATTGGAAGTTTATAAAATTTTGCATATTGTCTATTTTATGCATGTTAAAGTGACCTATGACCAAGAAAAAATTATCCATGTGCAAAAAAAACTTGTGTATCAGTTGTAGCTCATTTATTAATTTGGTTTGTTAATCCAAATTCTTTAAACCGTAAGTCATATTCCAACGGCATATTTGCAGCATATATTGTTCACCTACATCTAGTTGTGCACTTATATACTAAATTTTTATTTTATATATTTTAGAGGTTTGCCGAGCCAAAAGGGTTATTTGCTTTGGTAGTTTGTAATATGCAACTCCTTCAAATATGTAAGTCAGATTCCAACCAAAATTCAGAATATGTTGTTTACATGATCTGGTCTTTTTTTTGTTTCTCTTTTTTCGTGCTATTATTGGAATTCGTCATTAATTTATAACTTCGAGAATTCAATTAGTTCAGGCGACACATGTGTTCCAAGGATCACCCTTGCATTTCTGCTTACATTAACGGCTATGTATCAAAATAAAACATTGTATAGTCATCTGTTTACTCAACACAAATATAACCTCCACCCGGAAATAAAATTAACTCAATTTCAGGACTTTTGCCATTTTCAATACCATTTGATACCTCACCTCACCTATCCTCTTCATTCCCTGTGAGACATAAGGCCATTCAAAATTGCTATTTGTGGTTTCTGTAACATAAAGCTTTTCCTAGGATGAGGTTGTTAGCCCCATGCCAAACCCCACACTGTTGGACCGGGTTTTCTCCCTGGGTTGTCCTTCCCGTAGATGATTGCATTATCTTGCAAACGGATGTCATCCCTTCGGCTTTTCAGTCTGGGTTTACTCCCATGGCCGTTGACTAAAAAATCCATCACAAGGCAGTGATACTATTTGACCCATAGCTAGGATGCAGGTTTGCAAGTATCAGGACATATGCACACACCGGTGGGCCTGCAATACTGTAATTTAGGGGTCTGTATTGCTGCGAGACCTTATAGTTCTGCTTTGGGCCACAAGGTACCATGCATGCAGTTTCCATATATGTCCTCATGGAGGATCCAATATCGGGGTCACATATAGGTCTTACTGCATGAGAGGTTAAAATTTGAAGAGAAGGCTTACGCACTCAACTTCCTTTTCACAGCAAACAAGTTGCTATCCAACAGTGTGGCTGAAAATGGGAGTGGTAAGCACAGACATCACGTTGTGTGCATCACACACACACTACATACGCATCATGCAATCATTTGACAGACATATATATTCTTTGATAGCTTGTCACTTATTGGTCGGGGAAGGTCCATGTGTTTACTTAGATTTGAACATGAATTAAATGTGATGATAAGCGCACGTGTATTTAATTTTTTAATGATAAATGAAACAAAAAGGAATTACAGGAAATATTTACAATGTTGAAATTGAATGTATTTGTAAAAAATGCAATTCAGTAGAATTTCAATATACTGAATAAAGAAATTAACGCTGACAATGGAGATGAAATCTGTCACGGAAAGACAGACACTGTCAATGAAGAACATAGGTGATAAGAAGAACACTGACAAATTATTAACAATGAAAAGATATGGAGTAAAAGCAAATGAGACAAAGTCTCTACAAATACACGGTAATACTAAGCAATGGCACAACGCTTTTATTGTTGTTCTTCATCTTGAAGTCACCATGAGGCCTTCAACAATGTGCTTTACTCATACCTCACAGCAAATTCAAGACTGCCCCTGTAGCTTGCACTGGTTAGAGCGATATTCATTGCTAATTGTCGGGCAACGCTACATCCATGTTTTTTTAACCCTTTGATCAATGGATGCGGGATCGTCAACAAATATACATTTTACTGGCGAAGTGTTTTTACACTGAAACGTTGTCACCCATTGCCCAACAGACGATCACAACATTTAAACAACCACACAATCTTATTTAAATACAGATCTTAGGCGTACACTACTCTACCGCAACAAAGTAGCGTACGCCAAAGATTGACAACCACAGGGCACTCATCGAGCAAATAGTGAGAAAACTTGGCATAAACAATCATGAGACGTGGGTACAGGAGAGAGTACCAATCTTTCCAGCGAAGTAGCCACTGGCAGAGACATATATTCGCCGTTTCAGAAACTAAAGCATTGTGGGTAGAGCGTACACCAAAATAATTTGATTGATTTAGAAAGTAAATAACATAACGTCATTGGATGAAAATCGATTGTTCGTACACCAAAAAAAAAAAATTATGCAATCACTGTACCCATGCACAATTCTTCAGTTTCTGGAACGGCGAATTACATAATTTTATTTAATTATATGTCTCTGCCACCGGTGAGATCAAAAATGTTGATAAAATGCTCCCATTTATTCAGAAGATTTACGTGATTTGTGGAACACTTCATGGATGAAGATAAGTGCTCCCTTAGAAGTGAACATAAGTAAATTAAACAAATATATAGGTAGGTATGCAAGATATCTTCCTCTGTGAAAGCCATGACCGTGAGTGGGGAATGCATGGAGGACGAATGGGGTATGATAATTCCTTGAAATGCCTTTTTTTCTCTTTTTTTTTCTTTTTTTTGCAACTTGTGAGATACGTACTAGTGCAAATCAAGAGAGAAAACTAAAAAAGAACGAGGTGAATTCGAAAAAAGTTCTTTAATAAAGGTTGAATATGTATAAAGATAATTTGTATTTTCTGATGACAAAAGCAGACTCATTCATGTATCATATATGAAACTGAAGATACAGTTTACAATCATACATCTTTGTATGCTCCAAACAATTGTACAGAAAAATGTAGTTTCTTTTTGATTTGTACTGAACTTAGAAAATTACTTATAATTGGTGGAGTTTATAAGACATCATTGTATCCTATTTAGACATAGATGATATGATTCTGAACATTTTTTTATGAATCACACAAACAATGAACCAGAACTGCAATGGATGTGATGTAAAGAGATCAAGAAATGAACAAAAAGGGGTTTCATGGAAAAGAGTATCTAAAAGGCATTCTGCAACAAAGTAGAATTGATTATTTTCTAGTTAGTTTTATAAAAAAAAATGTCCAAAATATCAAGGATGTTCGCTGATCAATTTTAAAATAACAAGGATTTCAATTAAATGTGATTTTTTTTTTGTTTGAAAATTGAAACAAGTGTTTAAAAAATGGCGGGAAACTGAACTCATTGCATTTTTCATAGGTTTAACATGAGCCATGTTTATCCAATAATCAATATGACAAAATAACGTCAATTAAATAAAATTTTCTCAGAATGCTCCAAAAGATGTATTAAATGAAATCATGGAAAAAAATTAGGGGGTTACCGGGCGAAAAATTATAAAGCTTTGGAATGGATAAAACCAGAGAAGTCCGAAAATCTGACACAAATACATTAACATGACCAGCGAACATCCTTAATAGGATTTAGTGACCATAACTACTTTTATGATACTTATGAATGAGGACTATGTTTCAAAGTAAGAAATGTCACATCAGTAAATTTTCAGGATTCATCATTGTAGAATACAGAGATATTAGTCCCAGGTTGGTGGCATGGAATAATTTTGAAATATAAGATATTTTCACAAGTATTTTCTGTTGATTTAGAAAGAGAGAAATGATAGATTGTGTTTCGATTCTTGTTATTTCTTCATTCCTTAATCTACATTTTGTTTTTTATTCTTTCTTGCATTTTTCGCTTCTTTTTTTTCTTTTTTTTTAACTTATTTTACTTTTTACTTTTTTACATTTTGTTTTTATTTAGTTTCTCAGTTTCCATGGTTTATTTGTTTTTTGTTCTAAAAAAATCTTTTTGGTATTTTAGTCAATATATTTTTTTATTATACTGTAAATTTCTCGGGACTGAAATAGTTATTTTATCTATTTTTGATTTTCTATTTTGAGATTTCCCCTATTGACAGTATAGAGTTACTTCCCATTACATAACAGAGGAAAAATGGAGAAGGAAAGTAATCCATATCAGATGTTGAATGTTGTCAAAATGCACAGAGTCGACATTGATTCATGAATATTTTATAAGCATTGGATGGTATATCCACAGTTTCATACATTTTCAAGAAATCGCCCAACTGTAATCATCTATACAGTATAAATCGAATAAGAACATGAAAAAGTGTCGATCGAAATATTTTGTATGAAACAAGTGTCTGTTAGGATCATTAGGCATGTTAACCAAATAATTTTTTGTTCACCTCTCTTTTCATTTATCTAATAAAGATCCTGTAGTCATGATAATGAAAGTTTTTTTTCACTTGTACACTCGGGTAATCCGCTGGTGCAAATTCTACTAGGGGTAGTCGCTTGAAGAACTGTTACATACTGGTCGAAAACCAGTTATCGCCATGTTCCAGTTATCGCCAAATTTCCAGATCGTGCATGACTTTTGTTATCTTTTGTTCAGAAGTGACAACAATGTCCTAAAAATACATTCCTAGAAGAAATTTATCTTATCTAAATAAACAGTGAAATCCTAAATAAAATCCCTTGGGAGCCCCTTCAAATAAATATTGCTATGTGAAGGGTCACGTATGATAATAGCTAAAAAAATATTTTTTTACATGTGATGTTGCAGAAAAAATCTTGGGGTGTCAGCTAAATTTATTCTACCAGAAATAAATGCTGACTACGTATGTTGCTTTCTCTTCAAATAGTCAAACCAAGATGAATTGGGGCTGTCAAGGTCTTTTATTTTCTTGTCATCATGAACAAAATGGAGCGAATATGGCATTGATAAAAATCATGCTACTTTCAGTTGGCTGACCTTTCAATCTTTCTTCCCGTTTAGTTCATCCCTTGGAGTACTTCCGTATATTCAGGTGTATACATTTAACAATTTAAAAAAAGTTAATGCATATTTTGAAAGATGGCAATAACTGGTAATTTGTCAAGAAAACCAAGACAAATTGCTAATTTGCAGATTACCTAAAATTTTTATTTTTCATCGGATTTTGCTGGGATTTTATTCTTTAGATTCCTCTTGATATATAAGCTTTCAGAAGTATGTCAATTGTCGTAGCTCTTATTGTTTTCCAGCTACTAGTATAAGGGGTCGAAGGGGCCAAAACTGCAAACTTACAGAGTACGTGAAATTTTTATTTTTGGCCTGAATTCGATGGGATTTTTTTCTTGAGATTCCACTTGATATAAGCTTTCAGTAGTATGTCAATGGATTTGGTGTAGCTCTTACCGTTTTTGAGCCATAAGGGGTCAAAGAGGAAGCATACAGGAGTCATAGGGGCTAATTTTCATTTTCCCTAGTTTGTGTCCATGCAATAATGGTGTCAAGCATTATAGTATGTCCACACTCACTTTCAATTACACTTGTTCAAATTTCCAGGGATGGCGCTGGGCTTCGCCTATGTCGCAATTTGCAATTTTATTTTCATTCTGGCGACAAAAAATCGTTCCTGGCGATTTTTTTGGCGACAACGTTTTCCAAATCAACCTTCCGGTATTCTTCATTCTTTGCAGTTCTCAGTTGTTACCTGTCATGATTTTTGTCTCGCCTGCGACGAAAGTCGCTGAAGGCGAGACATAGGTATAGCAATCCGACGACGGCGAAGGCGACGGCGGCGGCGGCGTAAACTTTTTTCTAAAACCTTCATAACTTTTCAAGGGTAATACATACAAACATCATCTTTGGTCCACAGCACCACCAAGTGATGACCTTTCCAGCAGCATATATTTT
>MJUU01055298.1:125619-137663 GCA_002080025.1 Modiolus philippinarum | reverse complement strand
GGGTCAAAGGGGCCAAAATTGCAATTTTTCTAAATATGTCAAATCTTTATTTTTCATCGGATTTCGATGGGATTTTTTTCTTTGGATTCCTCTTGATAGAAGCTTTCAGCAGTATGCCAAAGGATTTGGCGTAGCATTTACCTTTTCCGAGCTACAAAGGGTCAAAGGGGCCAAAATTGCAATTTTTCTAAATATGTCAAATCTTTATTTTTCATCAGATTTCGATGGATTTTTATCCCCGCACTTTCGAATGAAAGTTGGGGGGATATTGTTGTTGGCCTCATCCGTCCGTCACACATCCTTGCGACGCGAACTCCTCCTACATTTTTGGATTTAGGGTTTTAATTTTGTTATAGAACTGTTGCATATATGCTGCAGATGCGCAATAAGCTTTCGGATTTTTGATATTGGTCTTGGTGCAAACAAGAGGCCCCAAGATGTCGATTTGACAAAGACCACAAAATGTGGATTGTGACACATATGGCATGCGACGCAAACTCATCCTACATTTTTGGATTTATGGATTTAATTTTGTTGCAGAATTGTTACATATAGTCTGTAGATGTGCAATAAGCTTTCAGAATTTTGATTCCGGTTCCAATTTTGGTAAATTTCCTGAAAATGTCAAAGACTGATATTTTTGGACATTTTGGCATATAATCTTATATTTTGGTAACTATTTGGAAAAAATAAAAATTCTGAAATCTTAGAATTCGAAAATGTGATTCCAATTTTGGTAAATTTCCTGAAAGTCTCAAAGACCACTTATTTTTTGGAATTCTACCTAGCAACCATACTTTAAGCATTTGTTTTGAGAAGGTTAATCATTTTCACCAATTGGATTTCAAAAATATGTGATTCTAATTTTGGTAAATTTCCTGAAAGTGTCAAAGACCACTTATTTTTTGGAATTCTACCTAGCAACAATACTGTTCCGATTTGTTTCAATTAGGGCAATCATTTTCACCAATTGAATTTCAAAAATATTTGATTCCAATTTTGGTAAATTTCCTGAAAGTGTCAAAGACCACATATTTTTTGGAATTCTGCATTGAAACCATAGTTAAAAAATTTGTTAGAATTAGAAGAAATATTTCACAAACTTGATTTCCAAAATATTTGATTCCAAGTTTAGTGAAATTCCTGAAAGTCTCAAAGACTACTTATTTTTTGGAATTCTGCCTAACAACCATATATTCCTTAATTCCTTATGGTGAAAATAGTGACTGTCAATAGTTTCATTTCAAAAATGTTAAGAAAAATTATTCCCAGGGTCTATAGCTGTTTTCTGTGTCAAACAGGGGGTGCGGGGATCACAGTCGTTTCCGACAGTTTTTTATTTTTAGTCCGATTTTGATGCCGTTTTTTGCAATGGATTCCTTCTAAAAAGTAAATAGGCGCTTCACCATCAGATTTTTGATAATTTATTTCCTTTTAGAGTTATGAGGGGCCAAAAGGGGCAAAAATTGTAAACATGCAGATTACATAAAATTTTTATTTTTCATCGGGTTTCGATGGGATTTTTTTCTTTGGATTCCTCTTGATGTAAGCTTTCAGCAGTATGGCAATGGATTTGGCGTAGCTCTTACCGTTTCCGAGCTATGAGGGGCCGAAGGGGCCAAAATCCTAAATTTACAGATAACCTAAATTTTTTATTTTTCATCAGATTTTGATGGGATTTTTTCTTTGAATTCCTCTTGATATAAGATTTCAGTGGTATGTCAACAGATTTTTCGTAGCTCTTACTGTTTCTGAGCTATAAGGGGTCCAAAGGGCCAAAATTGCAAATTTTCGAAATATGTGAAATCTTTATCTTTCATCGGATTTTGATGGGATTTTTTGTCTTTAAATTCCTCCTGATATAAGCTTTCAGCACTATGTCAATGGATTTTGCATAGCTCTTACGGTTTCGGAGCTACAAGGGGTCAAAGCGGCCAAAATTGCAAATTTTCAAAATATGTGAAATCTTTATTATTCATCGGATTTCGATCAGTTTTTTCTTTGGATTTTTCTTGATATAAGCTTTCAGTAGTATGTCAACAAATTTGGCATAGCTTTTACTGTTTCCGAGTTAAAGGGGCCAAAGGTGCCAAAATTGCAACTTATTGAAGCTCTTTATTTGGTCCATTTAATTACTGTATCAAGCTCTTTACTGTGGTCTCATTCATTTTGATTTACACTTGTTCAAATTTCAGTATTCGATATGCTGCGGTCGTATCATGCTGCGCTCGGCATAGCCCTTTATTGTCTCCTGCTGCAACCCGANACATATAAATATGACAATACACTGATCAAACTTCAACGATATCCTGGAACAGAGACTTTACGATATCCTATTTCTCTGGAAACATTCCAATACAAGGTTTCACAGTACCTCAAACAGAATCTAGGACCAGCAGATACACCTCAACTTTTAGAACAAATCATGCAGTTTACAGATTTCAATGGAAATGGAGAGGTAATGGCTGTTACAATACAATAATTATTCCATGGAATTATTGAAATTACAAAGGAGAAGTCGTAAGATGGAACTTTTAAGTTAAAGTTGCACCTCAAGATTTAATTGTATATAAGTTTGAAAGTTGATATCTCATGAAAAGAAAAAAATACAGAAGTTAGAACTCATGAGGTCAAAGTAGGTACAGTTCTGACATCATGAAAAAGCCACTTTTGAACATTTTCATAGAAATACAATGCATTTGGCATATTTTCGAAAGGCTCTCCTATTTGGAACCATTGATCACATTCAAGAACCAATTAAATAATTTATCAACTTATCAGTACAAATGAATTGAACCTCAAATGTTAATATTTTTTGTGGTTCTTCATGTGCTCTATGTAATGAAAAGCTAGTCAAAATTGGTCAAATTTGTAATTTTTCAACAAAACATAGTTGGTGACACCTAAATTAGAAAAAGATTAATAGAAACATTCCACTGACAGTCAGTTGATAATAGAATTGCAATTCTTACTGCAAATATTGTTAATAATATTAATAAAGGCAAACAGTTCTAAAAAAACAGTACACCCCAGGGGTGTAAAAATCCGTTAGTCCGATGCCCAGGGCAGTGCAGTAGGACACCTCAGACTTGCTTTTTTCCTTGAGAAAAAGTCTGTCGGACCTTTCTCTATTTGTATAAAAAATATTTTCAATAAATTGATTGTGAGTTTCAATTAAATTGAGTGTCAAGTTTAGCCTCAAACATCGTTCAATAACGTCCTGATAGTGTTTTCAACAGTCTATTTTTGTTATCGGTATAAAAATAGATCACTATTTTATTCTTATTAGTATCAGGATCATTTTGGCATTTTATTTGATCGGATTTTATCAGTCCTGGAAATCCCAGAATTCGACAACGTTGCTGAATTAGACAATGTTGTCGAATTCAACAACTCAATCTTTCCAATTTTTCCTATATAATATTTTTCATATGCATTGAGGGTAATTGGTAACTTTTTAATCCCTGCATAGATTGTTTTCGGTCTAATGGAAAAGTTGTGCAGAAACAGATCAAATAACATGTAAATTAACTACTTCAAATGGTGCCATTTTTACTCAGTTCAAAAAAAAAAAATCATGAAAGTTGTAGAATTCAACAACTTCATTTAACATTGAGGGTAATGGGGAAAATTTTTATTATTGGTCTGATATTTTGCAACCACTGAGAAAGTTTTCAGAAAAAGATTTATTCAAATAAAAAATAAAGCAAAAAACAATGCTATCTGTCATAACTGTAAGCCACTTTTTGAAAAACCTGTAGAGTTGTCGAATTCCTGGATTTCCCGGACTTTTATGTTTTGATTCATGTTGTTTTTACATGTCTAATAAATCAGATCGCCAAAAAATCTGATAATATAATTGTTCGAGAGCTTTGTATTTATAGAGCAGGGCTTTGGCATGACAAATCTTTAAAAGCCCTAGGCTAAGCCTCCAGGAAGAAATTTTTACAACCCTGCACCCCCTATCCCAAGGGGGAGCAGGGGTATAAAAACCGAGATTGTTCCCAAATTTAAACCACTACTTCAGATCTTTCCTTCGAATTCAGATTAGTGAAATTTTAACAATTTCTGCTAAATTTGACCATCAATTTCTTCTAATCTTTTGTATGTGTTCCAGACCATACACATATTTGGACTGTATGCGTACGGTCTGGACCATACGAGAATTTTTTCGAAATACCTATACAGTCGGGCCGTACGTGTACGGTCTGGCTATTTCAAAGTCTTGCTTGTTCTTGGATAATATATGAATAAATTAATAAATTGATATATTGATACAATATTATCTAATGAATTAGGCTGTTGTGTTTAGAAACAAATAAAATTTTCTAAAAATCGTTATTTTAAATGGAAAAATAAGAATTTACTTTAATGTAATTATGTTACAAAATAGACTTATCAATTGAACGTTATTTGAGATAAAACAATAAAAAACTAGTGTTTCGTAAAAAAATAAATGGAATGTTAATTTGAATAAAATATATGGTCTTGTTTGAAAATCTTGAGAAAAAATCATTGAATACCATCTCTAAGGAATAATATTTTTCCCAATTTTATCAAAAAGGGTGCAATAAAGGGACAGCTGAATAAATATAACAGCGGAAATTACAGTGTTTCACAAAGGAATACCCGCTGTCCAGGAACAAAACTTCTCAATGTAAAATGAAGTTAATGTATCACCTTGAACATTTGTGTGAAAATGTGAAATTTTATTTTTTATTTTACTGCTTCTATAATTTCATTTCACTTATATATTATCATCAGCTCAAGAGCTACAATCGTGAGTTAGGCTGTAAGTAGAAATCTTCAGTGTCAGTGGTAGTAAGTCAGTTTTGACTTTAACTTATTTCTTTGTTTAAATAACGAATGTAGTGTTTCTTTTTCTTTATACTCATACTGTCTAAATATACGCGTATGGTCCAGCTCGTAGCAGACCGTACATGTATACTCATACGGTACGACCGTATGCACGCGTATGGTCCGACCATATACGTACGGTCGGACCATATGAGTATACGCATATGGTCTGGACCCTACGCGTACGGTCCAAATATGCGTATGGTCTGGAACATATGCAAAAAAAGTAGGACCATATACATAACTGTTATTGTTTAGGACACATTGGTTTTTGTCGCTTATGTAGTTAAAAAAATTCCAGGTTTTTGATTTTTTATTCTGAGGGAGAATAATAAGGGAAATCTAATGGTCAAGGTAAATTTGAATCTCATGACAGGTCAAATCTTACACTACCTATGTCAGAGATAATGAAAATCATCGATCCTAGCTGCAAAAAACCAGGTCTGGTGTATTATAATAGCTTCTGATTGTATCATGGGCTCGATTATTTTGTGGTATTCCCTTTTATTTGAGCCAAATTTTGATGTCACAATATCTATGTAGTTATGTACCACAATATTCATATATTATGAGTTATATATAATTACCAATATAGGGCATTGGAATGGTCCAAATTATTGTCATAAAAAGGCCCTTGTTTGTTTCTTTAATTAGCAGTACTTAGGTGCAAAATACTATGTAACTGACAGAAAAATGAAATTTGACAGTCTTATTACTGATGAGCCAAAAGATCTTTTTGTCCCTTGCGGCAACCCAGCGGAGGGACATAGTAATGGTCTGTGTACGTGTGTCAATGTGTCACGTTTTTTGTGGGTGCAACTCCTCTTACACCACTGGACAGATTTTGCTGAAATTTTGTTTATTTGTCACCAACTGTAGTTGATCATTTCATGCCGCCTTTTTGATTTGACAAATTCTACAGGAGTTATGGGACTTTATCAACTTAATGCATGCTACAGCTTAGGAACACTTTGTGGGCGCAACTCCTCGGAAACCATTTAATGGATTATACTGAAATTTTGTTTGAACATTTGCCACCATAAAGTATTTGATCATATTATGCCACCTTTTTGATTCGACAAATTTTACGGGAGTCATGGGACTTTATTGACTTAATTCAAACCACAACATAGGAAGACTTTGTGGACACATCTCCTCAAAATCCAATTAAGGGATTTTGCTGAAATTTTGCTTGGCTGTTTGTCACCTTATGCAGTTGATCATATCCTGCTGCCATTTTGATTTGCAGAATTTTACATGAGTTATGGGACTTTATTGACTTGATGCATACTACGAGATAGGAAGACTTTGTGGAAGCAAATCCTCAAAATCCAATGAAGAGATTTTGCTGAAATTTTGCTTGGTTGTTTGCCACCTTATGTAGTTGATCATATTATGCCACCATTTTGATTCAAAAAATTTTACTGAGTTATGGGACTTTATCAACTTAATGCATACTACAACATAGGAAAACTTAAGGTCCACTTTGTGGGCGCAATTCCTCAGAAACCACTGAATGGATTTTGTGAAATTTTGTATGATAGTTTGCCATCATATGGACTTGATCATATTATGCCGCCATTTTGATTCGACAATTTTTTTAAGAAGTTCTGGGTGTTTATTTATTGAATGCATACTGCAAGGCAGGTCCTCTTTGTGGACGCAATACAATAGTACCTCTAAATTTCCATTTACCTTGTAACACATTGCACTCCCACTTTACTGCAGTGGCTGGGGACACATAGCTACTCGTAGCAATCTTGTTGTGAACTTTGCTGTATCAGACTAGTCCATTATCAGTGAAAATTGCATGCTAAACATATATATATTTTATTTTAACAAAATAAAGATTTTTCCTAAGAAGTATTTTAGCATATTAATAAGAAGTGTGTCAGTATGGAAGCTTATGATATTCTAATGAAGTTTTTTTTAGCAGTTTTATTTTTTATCTTATTTTCACAGTTAGACTATGCTGAATCGAATTCCCTGTGGCAGCTTTTACATGTTCGACAGTTCTTCCATCTGATGATCTTTCAAGAGGAGATAACTTTCCCTCAGCTGAATGGAACCTGTGGTAGTGCCTTTGGATACGATTATATATCAAGCACACCTCTATATCAGAAGAAGAAAGACAGTAATCCCATCATGCAATACTTTTTTCCAAATTACAACCATTGGTTATTACCGTCATGGGAAAAACGAGCCAATATTGCTGTTGGTTTGTTAGAATTAGCGTCCACTTTAACAGAATCACACAGCTCCAAATTTTTTATGTGCAATATAAATCCGTTCAACTTTGGTGTCTCATTCGACTATGAAGCAAAAGTGGTAGATTTTGATAGTCTCATGTCCGAACAACAACTCCTTCAAGCTGGAGCCAAAAAACATTGTTATTTTGATAGTGAATGTTACTATGGTAACGGGTGTAGTATGGTTTGTGATTCAAGTACCAGAACTTGTTCTAATATTCCAAAGCGACCGATTGTGTCAGTTATCTGTGATATTCTAAAAGACTACATTTTATTTGATTCACCAGATGAATTTAAGTACCATATTGAATCCTTATTATCTCAATGTCAGAGTTTGACATACAAAAACCAAACTATTCCACAAAATGTTATCCCACAAAAAATTAAAGAAGTTTTATGGGACCAAGTAAAAAACAAACCTGTGAATTGGTTAAAGAAGTCTCCAGTCAGGGCAATAAAAAGTGTTCCAAAAACTGTTAAATGAGAACTATTTAAATGTCTATGTATGTAAGCCAGGATAGATCAGCAATACAGTTGTATTTTTGTAGGGTTGTAACAGTATCAGGTTTTTTCCTGGTGTTTAATTTGAGCAATGTTTGCAGTTAACAGTCTGATACCTAGTTTTGCTTCCCTGTATATTTCACTGCCCTACACTTGGTCACCCATTTAAACACATCTGATAAAATTACAGTAAATACCGTATAAGTTGTTATTTTTGTGGGTTGCAAGTTTTGTGGTCTCCTTCAAACTTGTTTGAATTTATTTTCACGGATTGAAATATTCCCAATTCGTTATCATTTACTATGTAAAGGTTCATTTAAATTATCTTTTGCAATATTCAATTTTCGCAACTTTAATATGACTGTGAATAAAGCAAAACGTAAGTACCAGCAAAATATAACCACTTATAGGTATGACACATAAATAGAACAAATATTTAACAATCCTGTCTTACACCCAAAATAAATAAAAAATGCAGAATGGGATATTTTGGAAATAACCTAATAAATGGTGGTGTTGTGAAGGGAGGTAATTTGTTACATCCCAAACTTCCTGTCTGCAGAAGGCAGATTTTAGTGATAAGAACTTTATACAGGCCAATAATTAGATCATCCGTCCATGATTTTCTATTTATGAAAGTGCCTAATTATAATTGTATACAGGTATTTGGAAAATAATGTGTTCATTCTTAAATAAGAGTCTTTATTGGAAGCAATTGATAAACAAAGTTTTTTGTTATAAATTTCATCGAGGTGTTGTCATTATATAGAGATTAATTATAGTAATATACATGTATAACAGGGCTGTCAAAACTTTAATAATTTCAGGCTTTATATTAAGATTAGATGGAAAAGGCAGAGCTAAGCCATGCCAAATTGTTGGGGAAATCAGGGATTACAACATTTTCATTGTATCTTTAATAATACTTTATTTAAGAAAAATGTAAATGGCAGCTGAGTAACATGTAGATGTAAGCCAAAATTCACTCTGGATGTGATATTTGTGCATCTGTGAAATTTTATTTATGGTAAAGTGATGATGCAAAGGGAAAAATTTAATGGATACTGTTATATATTGTTTCAAATTATTCCATTGAAAATAGTATTTTGAAGAACTGCATAAACTATTTCTTGGCAGATAGTGTTTGATGGCATGTGCCAAACTTTTCTGTTTCATTGGGAATTTTTTTTCATAATTATAGTTGTGATAAATTATTTTGCACATGGATCAAACAAGAAATTGGTTTTGCATAATGTTTTACCATCATTTTTTGGACTTTTCCATTCAGATTATAATTGTCCATCATTTATGTTTCATTTATAGTTATCTACCTTTAGATATTTATTGCTCACCCATGAATTCATACATGTAGGAAATCAAATGAACATCAAGTTTTTGATCATTTTTCAAACTTCATAGCATTGTTCAAAAGGTTATCAAATGAAATGGCCAAACAGCTCATTAAAATTTGTTTCAGTTAACATATGTGTTATGGTCTCATGTTCATTCCTTCCATATCCTTTCATAAAATATACAGAAATATAACAAGTAATCAATTAATCAATAAACATGCAGGGCCTTGGTGTTGTTCATTTTGTGAAGAGAAATCAGCCTGCAAGTCAAAGCTGAATGTACAGATTAAAATCCATCAATTAATAATTGTACTTTTACCCCACATCCAGTTACTTAGTAGATTCTAATCCAGAGTCTTAAAATAACTAAATACCGAAGTTACTGTGAATTTATAATGGGTTGGTCAGAAGGCTTTAATATTATATTTTTAGAAAGGTTGCATTGCAACGCTTTCTAATGTCATGACCCAGTCAGTTGAAATGCACTATGAAGAAAAACAGGTGCTTCAATTTGAAAAACCAAATTGGCCAAAATCATATCTTTGAATTCAAACAATGAGTTAGTGAGAAAGAATTTGGTGATCATTTAAAAGAATTATTCAAGAAAAACGATTCCCCACCCCCCTTAACTGAAAATTTATCATCGGATAACTTCAGGTGATCTCGGAAGAATGGTTTGTCATCGGCCGGAATCTTTAACAATTAAATAAAGTGCAACTTTGCTGATACAATTGTTATCCTGCAATTAAAATTGATAAAATTTTCTAACAGTGAAACGATTTTACCTAACACGAGAGCATTTTGGTTGCTTGAATGGTATGTAAACAAATTTCTGGTGCTGACGCATGCGCAACAGGTGCCGAATGGACAAAACGAAAGTAGAATGACGAAAGCTTAGTTCAACGTGCTAGTGTTGTGTTTCAGTATCTGTGCATTGTCAGAGGCCCTATTCTGGGTTGATTTTTTGACAAGCCAAATTTAAATGCTCTGAAGATTTTTTTGACTTGTCGTGTAACTTAGACTTTAGACCCTGTATTTTTTCATCACTGAAATGAAAACAAACTGTTGCTGTTGCTTGATCATTTTAAGACTTACTCCACATTAATGTTGTTAATTTTCCTTGAAATTTTTAGTCATTTTTTTAGCAGAAACGCGATGTTGGAGTTCAGTTTACATATAGAAAGGGAGATAATCATTATTTGTGGGATAACCGTTACTTTTAAGAATGAATTGTTTTATTCAGGTGATATTTAGAGGTCTTTAGAATTTGCATTTAGTTCAAATAACACTGACTTGAGAGGAATTTTTATATGTTGAGATTGTGCTGTTTATTTTTTTTTCAATATTTGTAACACTGTTTGATAATAAATAAACGATAGGAGGGGGTTGTACAAAGTCTACTTAAATCTTTGAAAGCAACCTTTTTATTAGGGCTTTAAGCACTTTGATTTATTCTGTCTCGTGTTTAAATCAAGAGAGATTCTGACAAACTTCAAGGTATTTATCTGTCATTTAGCCAGAAACTGTAAAATTTGTGTGAAATGACATCCTTCAGGGTTCGGGGTATGACAACAAAAGTTAAACTGAAATCATTGAAAAAAAAAGAAAAAAATTATGGCGAACAGATTTTGGTATGACAGGCTGGGATAAAAATTTACTTAATAACTTGATTAACCCTTATTAGGGCCCGCATCGAGATGCGGGTGCCCTGTAGTTTTCACTTTGTCTGTCCGTCCGCCCGTCAACAATTTTTTTCGTCAAAGATTTCTTGGCTTGTATAAGTGGGAATGATTTGAAATTTGGTCTTAAGCTTGGACATGATGAGTTGTATTGTGAAAGCAATTTTCAAGTTTGTCGGACTTCCACTTCCTGTTTGCCGATACTTTGATTTTTTTATTGTAACAATTTTTTTGTCACAGATTTCTTGGCTTCTACAATAGGGAATGATTTGAATTTTGGTCTGGAGCTTGGAAATGATGACTTGTATCGTGTAAGAAATTTTCAAGTTTGTCGGGAATCCACTTCCTGTTTGCCGATACTTTGATTTTTTTCTCTGAACGGAATTTTCGTCAACGATTTCTTGGCTTGTATAAGTGGGAATGATTTGAAATTTGGTCTGAAGCTTGGAAATGATTAGGTGTATCGTGTAAGCGATTTTCAAGTTTGTCAGACTTCTACTTCCTGTTTGCCGATACTTTGATTTTTTTACTTTTAACAAATTTTTATACCCTCGCAAACAAAGTTTGGGGGGATATATAGGAATCACCCTGTCTGTCTGTCCGTCTGTCCACACTTTCTCGTAAGCGCAACTCCTCTTAAACCACTTGAAGGATTTTGATGAAACTTTACACAAAGGAAGGGCAATATATGGAGATGTGCATGAAGGAATATAATTATTGTCGGAAACCAGGAAGGGGAGATAATTCGACTTTGACTTTTCGTTGATTCCCTATGTATGGGTTACCTCGTAAGCTCAACTCCTCTTAAACCACTTGAAGGATATTGATGAAACTTTACACAAGGAAAGGGCACTATATGGAGATGTGCATGAAGGAATATAATTATTGTCCGAAACCAAGAAGGGGAGATAATTCGACTCTGACTTTTCGTTGATTCCTATGTATGGGTTACCTTATAAGCGCAACTCCTCTAAAACCACCCAAAGGATTTTGATGAAACTTTACACAAAGAAAGAACACTATATGCAGATGTGCATGAAGGATAATAATTATTGTTTGAAATCAGGAAGGGGAGATAATTTGACTTTGACTTTCATTGATTCCCTATGTATGGGTATAAACCTCGTAAGCGCAACTCCTCTTAAACCACCTAATGGATTTTGATGAAACTTTACACAAAGGAAGGACACTATATGCAAATGTGCATGAAGGAATATAATTATTTTTGAAATCAGGAAGGGGAGATAATTTGACTTTGACTTTCCGTTGATTCCCTATGTATGGGTATAAACCTCGTAAGCACAACTCCTCTTAAACACTTGAAGGATTTTAATGAAACTTTAGACAATGGAAGAACACTATATGGAGAAGTGCATGAAAGAATGTTATCATTGTACGAAACCAGG
>MJUU01055298.1:98958-117603 GCA_002080025.1 Modiolus philippinarum | reverse complement strand
TAACTTGTTTCCTATCCCAGCTATGAGGGGCCGAACGGGGCCAAAATTGCGAATTTGCAGATTATGTAGAATTTTTATTTTTCATCAGATTTCAATGGGATTTTTTTCTTTGGATTCCTCTTGATCAAAGCTTTCAGGTGTATTCCAACGGATTTTTGTGTAGGTCTTACCGTTTCCGAGCTACAAGGGGTCAAAGGGGCCAAAATTGCAATTTTTCTAAATATGTCAAATCTTTATTTTTCATCGGATTTCGATGGGATTTTTTCTTTGGATTCCTCTTGATCTAAGCTTTCAGAAGTATGGCAAGGAATTTGGCGTGGCTCTTACCGTTTCCGAGCTACAAGGGGTCAAAGGTGCCAAAATTGCAATTTTTCTATATATGTCATAACTTTATTTTTCATCAGATTTCGATAGAATTTTTTTCTTGAATTTCTATGGATGTTAAGGTTTAGTTGATAGTACATATTTTGCATAGCTCTTACATTTTTTCCATCAGTAAGTGATCAAAAGGGTTGAATTTTTCCCTATTTTGTTCCGAGCTAATAACTGTGTCAAGCTCCTTTTTGTGTCCATCTTATTATTATGTCAAGCTCTTTACTGTGTCCACATTCACTTTAAACTACTTTTGTTGAAATTTCAGTGGTCGACATGCTGAGGTCGTATCATGCTGCGCTCGGCGTAGCCCTTTATTTTAAACATGTATGAATTTTCTTGGTAAACTGATATTTTAATGGCAAAATATTTTGCAATAGCTCACCTTGCCTTTTAGGCCAGGTGAGCTAAAAATTCAATCCAAAACCTTCCATTTATTTCAACATGACCGGTTGAATTTACTCTGAAGTTTCTTTCTTTTAAACTATAACCGGTAATAACACAAATAATGAGAGGGTGCCCACCTCTGGTCAAATGCCAATTAAGCAATAATTAATTATTATCTAAAGATATATTGATTCAAATTATATTTATTTGTTTATCAATTAAACCCTACAATAACATGTTAAGCCATACATGTAAAATAATTGGTCTTCATGATTATTTATTTTCAAAGAGGTTATTTTAATGGTAACACTTACTGTATGTCAGTGCCCAATAAGGAAATTATTGAACAAACATTCCTTACATTTATGTCTTGAATAAACAGAATGGCAAGTCAAGATCATGACTCCATACATGCCATATTTAAAATAAAATTGAAGGAAATGTATTCCCTTTTATTTATTTATTATTCAAACTGTTACATTTTATCCTAATATATTGCTCAAAAGACAAAATTTATAAATTGTGACTTTTTGTCCTAAACGTTTTTAATTTAAACTGCGACTTTTTGTCCTGTGACTTTTAGTCCGCGACTTTTTGTCAGTGACTTTTTGTCCTGTGACTTTCTGTCCTACACTCCGTTAATGCTTTAAAAATATTAACAGATAGTAGTTTAAGTATATTTTCCATGTAACATAAATTGTCATTAAAAAGTTTACAGCACTTCTGCCTCCTTAAGGGAGTATGAGTATCAGAAATTTTGTAATTAGAATTTAAATTCTGACCTTTTGTTTTGAAGAGCTTTACTTATAGAACAAAATGAGCAAAAAATTTTGAAATTCCATATAAGAATTTTTGAGATATAAGACGATCAAAATTTTGGCAGGAAACAGTTCTCTCTCAAAATATATGAAAATATAATTGAAAGTTGATAAAATTTTATACATTGTATATTTCATGCAGTTTAAAGTGAACTATGACCAAGAGAATAGGATACATGTTCAAAAAATAAAACCTGAGGATATCAAATGCTTCTGAAATCTGACACTCATTCTCCCTTAATAGATTTTTTCCATGTTTTGACAAGTTCATAAGAAACATTTTACATGGGTAATAGATTATTGCCCTAATAAGGGGATTTGTCAAAAAAATATAGAATTGATCCTTCTTGGGAAAAAAAAATATTTACAGATGTATGTATTTATTATTAATTAGCATCAAATTTACTGAGGAAGAAAATGCTTCACACATACATGTACCCTGATGTTCGTGATATCTTCATTATATGCCTTTTACAGCCTTTTAAGTCTAAATGGGGTATAAGTTAACACAGAAACAATCCTGATATGGATTATTGTATCCAAACATTGTTAGGAATTCAAAACTGGAAGAAGTGATGGGTATGAAGTGGAAAATGCTGAAAATGTACCCCCGAACTAAACAAATTATTTACAGAGTGTTTTCTGCTCTTGAAATGTGAAAGTCTGGTAAAAAAAGAAACAGAGATTTGACTCTTCCTCAGATTCACTGGTTCTGAAACCTGACCAGTTTCATTATTATAATCTATTTAATACTTAACCAATTTCACTATTTTTTTTTCACATTTTTTAGACAAAACAGACCTGGACAACTGATGTCTCTGTTTACACTTATATTGAGTGCATGGGTCAACAAAGTGGCCAAACTTTCAGACAGAAGTAAAAAATAATGCTATATTCTAAAACTGATTTGCCATCTTAAAAGGACAAAATTGTATACAATTTTCACCTTTTCGGTTTGATATATACTGTAGAGTCTTTTTAAGATGATTAGTCAAAAACAAAATGCAAGCTTTTGTTTTAAATCTAATTTCTATTAAGTGAAAGTTTTCTATTTGGTTGACCTTAGCAATAAAAATTAAAGAATCCCTAAAATTATCTGGATTCATTGAACTGTTCTCCATGAACTGGTACCTAAGACAATAGATAATTCCATGGTGTGGTTATTCTAGTCATTGTGGTTGGTGCTAGAATGTGTGTTATTTAAATATAATATTTGACCTGTTTACTGCCCACAATTGTTATTCAATAAAAAATAAAGAGAAAGTTTGTTTGTATTTTGTTTCAGTGTATTGATTACTATTGATTTCAGTGTTTTGAAACACTTACAATATAGGAAATTATGGAAAGAATTAATGATAGCCAAGATAAATGAAATACAAATATCAAACCATAGCCGACAATGAACGAATTATAGCCAGGGGCAATGTTAAATATAGAAAACTAGAGGCTCACACGAGCCTGTATCGCTCACCTGGTGACTGGTTTTATTCATTGTCATGAAGAGACCACTCATTCATACTATAAATCAGTTCACCAGATGTTACATTTTCAATCTTGGATGAGTTACAAACATAAAAATCACAAACTTTCAAAGGGAACACCCAAAGACAATTGTATCCAAACTTGGTTCCAATTGGCTCAGTAGGTTCAGAGGAGAAGACATGTGAATGCATTTCCCAAAGGGTCCCTATATTAAACTATGTTCCACGCTGGCGGCCATCTTGGATGAGGTACGAACGTCAAAATCTCAAACTTTGAAGGGGAAAAGCCAAGGACTATTGTCACCAAGTTTGGTTGAATTTGGCATGGTAGTTTCAGAGGAGAAAATCTTTGGATGCATTTCCCATAGGGTCCCTATGTTAAACTATGTTCTCTGTTGTCAGCCACCTTCAATGAGGTATGAACATAAAAATCACAAACTTTCAAGGGGACCACCTAAAGACTATTGTGATCAAGTTTGGTTCCAATTGGCTCAGTAGTTTCAAAGAAGAAGATCTTTGAATACATTTCCAATAGGGTCCTATGTTAAACTATGTCCTGTGCATCTGTGCGACCATCTTGGATGAGGTACGAACATAAAAATCACAAACTTTAAAAGGGGACCAGCCAAGGACAATTGTATCCAAGTTTGTTTCCTATTGGCTTATAGTGGTTTCAGGAGAAAAGACCTTTGAATGCATTTCCCCTAGGGTCCCTATGTTAAACTATGTTCCCACTGGTGGCCATCTTGGATCAGGTACAACTACAAAAATCACAAACTTTAAAGGGGACCACCTGAGGACTATTGTGACAAAATTTGGTCCACATTGGCTCAGTGGTTTCAGAGGAGGAGATCTTTGAATGCATTTCCCATAGGGTCCTATGTTAAACTATGTTCCCTAGTGGCGGCCATCTTGGATGAGATGCTAATCTGCTGGACATATATAGAAATTGTAGTCCTGGAAAAGCTCAACACTTTTGTAATTCACATTTAACCTCCATCTCAAACAGTTTTTGAAATAAAAGTAAAAATGTTCAAAAATCGTAAAAATTCAAAGAAAAAGGGACCATATCTCCTATGTGGGTCATCAGATTTTCTTCAAACTTGCAGGAAATGTGGATCTTACTATGCTGACCATTTTTGTAATTTAAACTTCACTTCTATCTTTTACGATTTGCAATATATAATACAAAAGTAACAAAAAAAAACGAAAATTTTATGGAAAAGGGGCAATAACTCCAAGATGGGTTATCGGATATTCTTCAAAATTGCAGGTCGGGTAGATCTCATCATGCTGATCATTTTTACCCCGTCAGATTTTTGATATCTGTAACGGTTTTCGAGTAATTTGCAAAAAACGGCAATTTACCACTATGTTCTATTTTTAGTAACAGCGGCCATGTTGTTTGGTCTACGGACATAAAAATCACAAACTTGAAAGAGCATACCCTGGTGATGATTCAGGCCAAGTTTGGTTAGTATTGGCCAAGCAGTTTCAGAGGAGAAAATCTTTGAATAAAAGTTAACGGACGGATGACGGACGCGAGTGATGGCAAAGCTCACATGTCCTTTGGCCAGGTGAGCTAAAAAAAATGGGGATGTTAAATAAGGAACACTTCATAGACAGGGCAATGTCAGACAAGGAACAAATCATAACCAGGGCAATGTTGAACAAAGAACAAATCATAACCAGGGCAATGTTAAACAAAGAACAAATCATAACCAGGGCAAAGTTCAACAAAGAACAAATCATAACCAGGGCAATGTTCAACAAAGAACAAATCATAACCAGGGCAATGTTCAACACAGAACAAATCATAACCAGGGCAATGTTAAACAAAGAACAAATCATAACCAGGACAATGTTCAACATAGAACAAATCATAACCAGGGCGATGTTCAACAAAGAACAAATCATAACCAGGGCAATGTTCAACAAAGAACAAATCATAACCAGGGCAATGTTAAACAAAGAACAAATCATAACCAGGGCAATATTGAACAATGAATAAATCAAAACCAGGGCAATGTTGAACAATAAACAAATCATCACCAGGGAAATGTTCAACAAAGAATAAATCATAACCAGGGCAATGTTAAACAACGAACAAATCATAACCAGGGCAATGTTGAACAAAGAACAAATCATAACCAGGGCAATGTTAAACAACGAACAAATCATAACCAGGGCAATGTTAAAGAACCAATCATAACCAGGGCAATCTTAAACAACGAACAAATCATAACCAGGGCAATCTTAAACAACGAACAAATCATAACCAGGACAATGTTGAACAAAGAACAAATCATAACCAGGACAATGTTGAACAATGAACAAATCATAACCATGACAATGTTGAACAACGAACAAATCATAACCAGGACAATGTTGAACAAAGAAAAAATCAAAACCAGGGCAATGTTAAACAAAGAACAAATCGTAATGAGGGCAATGTTAAACAACGAACAAATCATAATCAGAACAATGTTGAACAACGAACAAATCATAACCAGGGCAATGATAAACAAAGAACGAATCATAACCAGGGCAATGTTGAACAACGAACAAATCATAACCAGGACAATGTTCAACAAA
Organism: Modiolus philippinarum; assembly: GCA_002080025.1. NCBI lineage: Eukaryota > Metazoa > Mollusca > Bivalvia > Mytilida > Modiolidae > Modiolus > Modiolus philippinarum. Next base: position 111,950 of record MJUU01055298.1, on the reverse strand, counting down.
AAAACAAATCATAACCAGGACAATGTTCAACAAAGAACGAATCATAACCAGGGCAGTGTTAAACAACGAACAAATCATAACCAGGACAATGTTCAACAAAGAACAAATCATAACCAGGACAATGTTCAACAAAGAACAAATCATAACCAGGGCAATGTTCAACAAAGAACGAATCATAACCAGGACAGTGATAAACAAAGAACAAATCATAACCAGGGCAATGTTAAAAAAATCATAGCCACTTAAATGCTAAAAAGAGTACAAAACATAGCCACTTGTATGCTAAACAAAGAACAAATTATAGCAAGGAATGCTGAACAAAAACAAACCCTAACCAGGGGAGTGCTAAACAAAAAATCATAACCATGGCAATTCTTAGCAAAAAAGAATTAAGACCAGGACAATGCTAAACAAAAAATTAAAGATTGTCTGATATGTCGTCAGGGGATTCATGATGATATGTACTAACATTTATATGGATAAATATACCTAATAACAATAACCCAACATTGTCACAATAGTCGTTTGATTTTGGCTTTGTGTTTTTTTTTAAATCGCATGCAATCAGCATTCTATCCAAAAATTTCTGTCAGTGAAGAACATAGCTTCATGTTGGACTCTTTTAGAATATGTATTCAAAGAAAATTTCTTTTGAATCTACGATACCAGATGTTAACAAACTTAGTCGCACAAGTTTCTGGGTTGTCCCCTTTTAAAATTCCTCAGTATTGTTCCGATTTGATACAAAAAAATATAAAAAATACGGCTGAAAACATTGAACAAAGCTTAACATTGGAACTTGACAGAAAATCATATTTGATCAACCCCTAGGAAGTTTTTACTTTCAGGAATTTTGTACTGAATGTCCTTAATTATACCCCCACTCCTTGGGAGGCGTATATTGTTTTACCCCCTGTCCGTCCGTCCATCATTCCGTCCGTCACACATTATTTTCGCCACATTTTTCTCAGCAACTGCACATGACAGTTACTTGATATTTGGCATGATGTGTCAGTATGAGGTCCTATACTGCATCTCCCCTTTTCAGCCATATTGGATCACCTCTTCCTGTATACCAACTTCGTGCATTTTTTATTTTTCATTTCCCTAATTGGACTTTTTCGTCACACTTTTCTCAGCAACTGCGCTTGACGGTTACTTGATATTTAGTACTGTGTCTCCCTTTTCAGCCATATAGGATCACCACTTCCTGTTTACCGAAGTTTTGCGTTTTTCCTTTTCATTTCCCAAAGTTGGAATTTTTCACTTTTCGCAGTAACCGCACATGACAGCCACTTGATATTTGGTATGGTACTTCAGTATATGGTCCTACAATGCGCCTATTCTTTTTGCCATATTGAAGCACCACTCCCTGTTTACCGGCTAGTTTTTTTTTCTTTTCATTTTCCAACTTGGACTTTTCTGTCACACTTTTCTCAGCAACTGCAGATGACAACCACCTGATATTTGGTATGGCACTTCAGCATAAGGTCCTATACTGCTCTCCCTCTTTTCAGCCATATCGAAGCACAACTTTGTTTGTTTTATTTTTCATTTACAAGATTGGACTTTATAGTCACAGTTATTTCAGCAACTGCACATGAAAGCCCCTTAATATTTGGCATGAAGCTTCAGTAGGGGTACTAAACTGTGTTTCCCCTTTTTTGCCCTATTTATATCTGTGCGTCTTTTTACTCAAATAAACTCCAATGAACCAAAATAAACACGAATATAGTTTGAATAATACAAAAAATGATAATTATAAAGAAAATGACTAAAGACTATTGTGACCAAGTTTGATTCCAATTAAGGCTCGAAAGTTTCTTCAAAGTTTTCCCATAGAGCCAAATATTAAATAATTTCACCACTGGTTGCCATCTTGGAAAATATTTGATGCTGAAAAACATCTTTGTTATAATGGACAACCTATGAACTATTATGGGCAAGTCTGGTCCCAATTGGTTCAGTAGTTCCAAATGAGATCTTTTAATGTATTTTTCAAATAGGGTCCAATGTTGAACTGTTCCCAGCGGGCAGCTATCTTTGATGAGGTGCAAACCCAAACCAGTTTGGGGGAATCACATCAGAACCATTGTGGTAAAGTGTTGTTATATTTGGTATAGTAGTTTCAGGGGAAAGATCTTTGAAAGTTGTCCCAAAGGGCTAATGATGTTCCCACCTGGTTGCCATCTTGGATAAGGTGCCAACCTGAAAAACAATTTTTTTTAAGGTGACCACCAAAAGACTATTAATTGTGGTTCCAATTGGCTCAGTAGTTTTCTAAAAGTTTTTTTTCAATAGGATCCAATGTTAAACCATGTTCTGTGCTGGAGGCCATATTGGATAAACTGTGCACACGATAAAATCAATGGGTGTTCCATGGAACACTGGTGTCGTCTGCACTACAAAAGAGCCATTTTTGATCCAGTGAAGCTCTAAAATATGTAAAATTAAAATTTTACTTATAATGTGCATGTCTAGATTAGGAGAAAAACATATTCTGCAAATTTGGTTAAGAATATGAATTACAGTTTTAAGGACTTGCAGATTAACAATCTGATTTAACATATGAGCTTAGCGGCTTGGCAAACCTCTAGAATCGGTAAAAAAAAATCTAAGTATAATGTGCATAACCAGACCTGATATACAACATATACTGAAAATTAGGTTTGAATCTGACAGAGTCGAAGATTAAAAAACCCAATTAACAAATGAGCTATTTTGGCTCTGTTAACCTCTTAAATCTGTAAAATCCAAATTTTAAATATCGGGTGCGCAACTATATCAAGTAATCAATGTATTTTGAAAGGCTGGTTGGAATATGATTTACAGTTTTGAAGGAGTTCCACATAAACAAACGGAATTAACAAATGAGCTATTCTGGCTCAGTGAACCTCTAAAAACTGCAAAATAAAAATTTTAAGTATCAGATGCACAACTACATCAGATGAACAACATATCCTGAAGGTTCGGTTGGAATCTGACTTATAGTTGTGATGGAATTGGGGATTAACAAACCAGATTATCATATGAGCAATTTTGGCTCTGTGAACCTCTAAAATCTGTAAAATCAAAATTCTATATATAAGGTACACAACTTCATCAGGAGAACAATCTATCCTGAAAGTTTTGTTGGAATCGGACTGGCAGTTTTGAAGGAGTTGCGGATTCAAAACAGACAGACTCACAAATGAGCAATTTTGGCTCTGTGAATCTCTAAAATCTGTAAAATCAAAATTCTAAGTATCAGGTGTACAACTACACCCGGTGAACAACTTATCCTGAAATTTTTGTTAGAATCCGACTAGCAGTTTTGAAGGAGTTGCGGATTCAAAACCAACAGACTCACAAATGAGCAATTTTGGCTCGGTTAATCTCTAAAATCTGCAAAATCAAAATTCTAAGTATCAGGTGCACAACTAAACCAGTTAAACAACATATCCTGAAAGTTTGGTAGGAATCGGACAAGTGGTTTTGAGGAGTTTTGGTTTTGGATTCAAAAACTGTCGGGACGACGCAGGACGACGACAACGACGTAAGACGACGGATAGTAATCCCTATGTGTCGACTCTGCTTACAGCAGGCGACACAATAAAACCAACTAGGTTCAATTGTGGCAAGGGTTAACCAGCTGATGTGTGCAATGGCACTGTGTTTTTGATATATATGGAAAGGATTTGTTTAAGTTGTAATAATTTTTATCGGCAATATGTACATTTTCTCTTTGATCTTACTGATATTGTCAGTATCTGCGTACTGACCTGATACAAGAAAATATCGGGCAATGACGTCATGAAATTTACATCATGACTCTTACGATGTTACCGATAAAAGCAATAATGGTAGTTTTGAAGGTCTCGACAGAAAATATCACTAGTATCACAGCTCGTCCTATCGGACTCGCCGCGATACGGTGATATTTTCTGTCTCGACCTTCAAAACTACCATTATTCTATATGTATCCAATTCATCTGTTTAAAGTTGTTAACAATAAAATAAGTATAATCTAGCTTCAGAGGAGATCTTCGAAAGTTTTCCTATGGGGTGCAGTATTAAATTGTTCCCTGCTGGTCAATGTCTTGGAATAAGTGCAAACCTGAACAAGAGGCTCTCAAGAGCCTGTATCGCTCACCTGGGCCATGGCTGACATAGATAAAAGGCATTTCCAATAGGAAAAACAAAACATAAAATTTAGCAGAATACTTTTTTCCTAAAATTACAGTATTCTTGTTTGGTTTCCATGGCAACCGAAAAATCCACCATCTATTACAACCCATAATAGAAAACACCATTCAAAAAAAAAAATGGGCAGGGGTTCCCCTTATAATCAAGGTAATACATAATGCTGAAATTGAAACATATAGACCACAATTCACGGGGTGAATTTGGGCAGAGAATCCCCTTAAAATCAACAGGGCCAATGTAAAAACTATGTTCCAGATGGTGGCCATCTTGGATGAGGTATGGACCTGCCAGATACATGTTTTGGATGGGACCACCTAAGAACCATTGTGGCTTAGTTTGGTTCTAATTGGACCAGTAGTTTCTGAGAAGAAGATCTTTGAATGTATATTCCATAGGGTTCAATGTTAAAACTATGTTCCCGCTGGTGGCCATCTTGAATGAGGTACAGACCTGCAAGATACCTTTTTTGGAAAGGACCATCTAAGGGCCATTGTGACTAAGTTTGGTTCTAATTGGACTTGTAGTTTCTGAGAAGAAGATCTTTGAATGTCTTTTCCATAGGGTCCAATGTTAAAACTTTGTTCCCGCTGGCGGCCATCTTGGAAGAGGTACATACCTGCAAGGTAACTTTTTTGGATGGGACCATTAAGGCTTAGTTTAGTTTTAATTTGGTAAGTACTTTCTGAGAAGAAGATCTTTGAATGTATTTACCATAGGGTTCAATGTTAAAACTATGTTCCCCGCTGGCAGCCATCTTGGATGAGGTATGGACCTGCCGGATAACTTTTTTGGAAGGGACCATCTAAGGACCATTGTGACCTAGTTAAGTTTTAATTGGACTAGTAGTTTCTGAGATCTTTGAATATCTTTTTCATAGGGTCCAATGTTACAACTATGTTCCTGCTGGCGGTCATCTTGGATGAGGTACATACCTGCATGATACCTTTAATGAATGGGACCATCTAAGGACCATTTTGGCTAAGTTTAGTTTTATTTGGACTAGTAGTTTCTGAGAAGATGATCTTTGAATGTCTTTTCCATAGGGTCCAATGTTAAAACTGTGTTCCCCGTTGGCAGCCATCTTGGATTAGGTACGCACCTTCTGGATACCTTTTTTGGAAGGGACCATCTAAGGACCATTGTGGCTTTGTTAAGTTTGTATTGGACAGTTAGTTTCTGAGAAGAAGATCTTTGAATGTCTTTCCCATAAGTCCAATGTTAAAACTATGTTCCCTGCTGGCGGCCATCTTGGATTAGATACGGACTTGCCGGATACCTTTTTGGAAGGGACCATCTTAAGATCATTGTGACTAAGTTTGGTTATAATTGGACTGGAAGTTTCTGAGAAGATCTGTGAATGTAATTTCCGTAAGTCCAATGTTAAAACTATGTTCCCCGCTGGCGGCCATCTTGGATTAGATACGGACTTGCCGGATACCTTTTTGGAAGGGACCATCTTAGGACCATTGTGACTAAGTTTGGTTATAAATGGACAGGTAGTTTCTGAGAAGATCTTTGAATGTAATTTCCATAGGAACTATGTTCCCCGCTGGCGGCCATCTTGGATTAGATACGGATCTGTCGGATATCTTTTTTGGAAGGGACCATCTAAGGACCATTGTGTCCAAGTTTGGTTATAATTGGACTGGTAGTTTCTGAGAAGAAGGTCTTTGAATGCCTTTCCCATAGGGTCCAATGTTAAAACTATGTTCCCCGCTGGCGGCCATCTTGGATTAGATTCGGAACTGTCGGATACCTTTTTCGAAGGGGACCACCCAAGCACTATTGTGACCAAGTTTGGTTCCAATTGGCCCAGTGGATTCAGAGGAGAAGATCTTTGAATGAAAAGTTTACGACGGACGACGGACACCAAGTGATCGCAAAAGCTCACCCCGGCATAGCCAGGTGAGCTAAAACAATGTTTTGTATGGTCCATACAGTATGGACCACCTAAAAATAATTGTGGAAAAGTTTGGTTCCATTTGGTTCATTGGTTTCAGAGGACAAGATCTCTAAAAGTGATTTCAAAAGGGTCCAATTTTTAACTATGTTCCCCACTGGTATCCATCTTGGATAAGGAGCAAACTTTAAAAAAGTTTTATTGTAGCGGACCACTAAAGGAATATTGTGGTATACTTTGGTTCTATTAGTCCTTTAGGTTCCAGAGAAGATCTTTGAAAGTTTTCCCTTTATTGAGTCCAATGTTTAACTATATTCCCCATTGGCAGCCATCTTAGATAAGATGCAAACTTGAAAAACAACCTTTTGTAGATGACCACCAAAAGACTATTATGAGATCTTTAAACATGTTTTCACATAGGGTCCAATATTAAATTATGTTCTTCCTTGTTGGTCATCTTGGATAACGTGCGAACCTGAAAAATATTTCTTTGTTGGGACCACCAATGGATCATTTTTGTCGTAATGTTTGGCTCCATTTGGCCCAGATTTTAGAGGGGATCTCTAAATATGATAATGCTGGACAGATGGAAGACGGTTGATAGACAGACAATATACACAAAGTGATGACAAAAGCTCACCCTGGGTTGATGCAAGAGAGCTTAAACTGAACAACAACATCCTACCTTAAAATCTTTGTATTTCAACATAGGCACTGTGCGATAAAGAACAACCAGAAAACCTTCCTCAGTAGTGAGGGTGCATTATTCAAGTGTCATTATGATGATTTTTCTTTTGCTTTTCATAATAATGGGAACTAGAGATAAGGGAACTATCTATAAGACATGGATGCCCCGCAATAGGCATTTTTTGTACCGGTAGATAAATGAACTTTAGACAAATTTAACCCAAGTCCCTCGTGGAACCTTATAAATGGGGAACTGTAAAGTGCTTATATAGGGGATTATACAATGAAACATTATAAGGATATTATGCATAGTCGGTAAAACAGGATATATGATAATCACTGAAGCATGCAATGTAAGCCATAAAATTAAATGTACATGGCACCTAATTGTTGAGGCCTAGGGGGATACTCATAAGGGTGAACATGAATGCTACGAGTGTGAGGCAATATCATGAAATATCATGTATAATTGCTGATCAATGGACCTAAATACAAAACTTAACCAAAGTCACACAAGCGTGAAATGTAGGTTATGGACACCCAATAGGTAGTGCTTTGGGTAGTACTCATTGAGGTGAACGTTATGATGCAATATCATAATGTCATCATGTATAGTTGATGAAGAAATGGACCTAGACGCAAAATTTAACCAAAGAGGCTCAAGTGTGAAATCTAGGACATGGACACCCAATTGTTAGTGCTTTGGGTAGTACTCATTAAGGTGAATGTTATGATGCAATATCATAATGGTATCATGTATAGTTGATGAGAAATGGACCTGGGGCCGACTCCGACCTGCCATTTGGTGTGGGGTTTTCTCACCGTTCATTGAAGATCTTATGGTGGCTTTGGGTTGTTGTTGCTCCCCTTTGGGTCGTTGTCTCTTTGACACATTCCCCGTTTCCCTTCTTTTTTCTAAACGCAAAATTTAACTGAAGTCACTCACCTATGAAATGTAGGTTATGGACACCTAATTATTGGTGCATTGGGTAGCACTAATAGAGGTGAATGTTATGAATCAATATCATAAAGATATCACTTCATATTACTAAACTAAGGTCCTAAATGCAAAAATTAAAAGTGAGACGTATGTAAGGACAGACAGACAAGGATAAATCTATATGCCCCTTCCACTTTCGTGGCAGTGCATAAAAATAACAAAAATAAATCTTAAAACATTTTTTATTCTAGTTTTTACTCTTTAAAACATATAATCTATATAATAAATAGTATACTATCAAAATATAAAATAGGTTTAAGTACACTGTTGTTCATAAGGGATCTGGATAGCCAATAAACATATCTTTTTATAAGGTAAGTTCTCATTTAATTACAATGCTTGTTTACAAGAGTATTTGTGCTGCTTTATACATTGAATAATCCATAATTTGTTCATCACGATAGCCATTGTATTACACATATACTGTATTGAAGCAGTGTCAGATTTATATTGATGTTCTGTGAAGACAGCCTCGTGCATAACAAGTATTAGTATGGACAAAAATTTCCAGATTACTTGTAAACAAAAGCAAACTTAGACAGATTTCCAGTTTTTACATTGTTTTGACATGCACGTAGAACGTATTTCCAATTATCAAAGAACAAACAGATGTACCAAGGTTTCAATTCTGAAAGATTCCTCGTTTCTTCCATTTCAACATATTTCCAGCATACATTACATCAAATGTAAACAATTCATATCGCTTTCAATTCATGACCAATTTATTATTTTCCCCAGTTTGTGATTTAGAAAATTATTTTACATACAAGTGTTTATGAAATATCAACAGTGTCCAAGGCAAGTATTGAAGGACAGAGGTTAAAGGTCAAATGTAAAATAAAATATCTGATAATACTACAGAACTACTATTGAACACAATACTATGGCAACTTTATAACATTTTTTTTCTGTTTGTCTTCTTTCTTATTTACAGGTAAATCCATCTTCACGTTTCTCCTGTACAAGCAAATTCAAAATAAACCAATCTATTCCTGTTGTTTCTGTACAAGTAAATCCCCCCAAAAAACCCAATCTATTCCTGTTTTGCCAGTACAGGCAAATCAAAAATAGGCCAAGCAATTCCATACCTTTGGAACAGGTAAATTCAAAATATTAATCAATGTATTTGTGTTTCTAAACTAAAATTAATATATTTCTATTTCTTCTGTACATATTAATTCAAAATTAATCAATATATTCCTGTTTCTCCAGTAGGTCAATCCAAAATATATCATAATATATGTGTTTCTCTTGTAAATTGTACAGGTAATTAAAACTTATATTTCCCCCCTTTTTTACAATTATAGCAGAGCCTGTAAACAGATATTTTTGACAGTCTAATCAAGATTGAATCTCTGGACATTGAAATAATATACTGTTGTTACAATTATATTGCAATCAAACCATTTCATTTTTTATTTATATTTAAGTAGTTGTAAGTAGACAAGGAACCAGACTAGACAGGGAACCTTCTTTTGTCTGAGGCATGTTCATAGTGTAATTGATGGTCAGCTTTAATCAATGAAAGGATCTGTTACATAAATGTTGCATTAGAATCCTGTTAAGGTACAGGTTCAATAAAAAACATTTCTATTCATGATCATACAGTTTAAACTCAAAATAATCCTTTCTATTCCTATTACACAATGGAATATAACTTAATATAAGCATAATCCATTAATTCTTAGCCATAAGCAGCAGTGAACAGAGGATGTAAGAATACTATGTAATATTCAGTCATCTATATGTTAAAGAATTTCTTAGTTTAGGCACTATTTTCTACACATACATGTATATGGATTAAGGGAAACAAAATGTCACATCAATCAATCTAGAAAATATTACAAGGCCAATATTATCAGAATATACATTGTAATTTGTATACAGTAGCTGTTCTGACATCATTTATATTTGTAATCTTCTTATACAAAAATAGAAGACAACCATAGAACAGATATCTTTTGCTGCCTATTAAAGTGACATAAAGTATCTCATGCCTTTTAAAGTTCCCTACATTATTCAGATAAAACTACACACTTTTAAAAATAATTCTGCCATTCTTGTCCAATTTTTCAGTTGATTTGTCATCACTCTATATATTGTGTATCATTCTTTACAGAGTTATCTCCAATACCTAGGACTACTCCCAGTTTAATAAAACATGACCATATATTATCCTATCAAAATCTATAAAATTTTACTGCTTTTAATCAAAATTTGTTAAAATGTGACAAGAAACAAAGGCAAAGATTTTTTGGCAAAAATGTAGTTTTACATGAAATATATAGGGATATGTACTAATGCCATATATTATTATAAAGATTAACTTTTTTTATTCAGAGTTTTTTTACCAGTATACTTCCCATTCAAACTGTAGTAAAATGAAATAATATACTGTGTGTAAAGTGAGGAAGTGAAAAAAAAAAGAATAAAAAGCTCACTTGAGGACAGAAAATTGAGTCTATTTTGAAGAGTGAAGAGTGATTTTGATACGATTTTTATGTTTATTCTTCTTCCCATGTCATCATATAGAAAAACAGAAGAAGAAAACATGTCAGGAAATGAACTAGGATATACAAAAAATTCTGCTTTTCTTGCCAAACTTTTTATGAATGTTTTAAACACCTTGAGTGTAAATAAAGTAATACATGTTAAGTATTAAAGCAAATAAAAATACTAGTATGCATACGCATGGAAGACACAGTTCAATTACAAGTACTATTGTTTGTAGGGTTCCAATTCTCCTTGAATTTTGTAGTTGGCAAAAACCACAAAGTTACCAATGAAATGCATTTTTTCCTCAAGATTTGAAACCAAAAAGTTCATTGTGATTTTATGAAAACAACAAAAATTGATGTCGACAAATAAAGGTACTTCCATAGTTTGAGATACATAGAAAAAAATCGTTCATCTTTGTCCAGTAGCACTGAAACATCATTATAACATGGAAGAACAGGCAGAGCTCCCAACTTATATTAGTGTCACAGCGGTGAGTTATTAATATTGGAACACTATACCTATATAAAAATAAATGAAATGGTTAAAGGATAGGCAAATTTAAATCAATTAGTACCCGGTAAATTCTAATCCACACTTAGGCACCTACAAACCCAAAATAACCCATCCCAATTTCTTTCATCTTTCTAATCTACAGTTGCATATCTAGCTTGTTTTGAATTTCTTAGAAAAAAGTAGCATTCAGAACTGGAAAAAATGGTTTCAAACATATGCTTCCTTCTCCAGTTAAATGTCAAACTGCAAATATCCATAATCATCTACTTCTTGTTGTAGAATCTACATAAAATTTACAAATAAACTACATTGAATAAACACATATTGTTTCTGGTGAAATGGAGAGAATAAATGTACATGTAATTCCAAATTAAAGTCGAGAGCTTTTTTAAACAATATTAGTCTTCAGGTCTTCAATATTAAAAGGTTATTTATCATGTTTATTCATTATAAATATATATAAAACAACATGTTTGGTGTTCAGATGCACATGACAGTACCAGTCTATAAATATCCTTGTCACATGACTCTAAAATACATTTGTATTTCCATGAATGTCAAATGGTACTATAATTAATAATATGCTAATGAGATAACATTATTACTTGAAATAATAACAATATGCTAATGAGATAACATGATTAATGCCTACTTCAAAATGGCAAAAAATAAAGGCACAACACAATACAAATATATCGATAAAAATTTGTACAAAAAAGTCTTCATGGACATTTCAATATCTATCTATTTATTAATTTTGTGTATAAAAGCCATCTATTGGAATTTTTTTCAGACATATTCCCCATATAGAAAAAAATAATGTTGCTAATTTGGTGTTGAGAAAGAAAAGAAATGACCCTTCTGGATTACTATATCTACTTTTTTAAAACTAACAATTATAAAGTTTTAGAAAGGAGTGCAAAATTTAATTTGTGTTGACCATTCCACGGCAAATGTCCAGTTAACTAAAAAGAAATCTTGTCACAAAAACAGACTAAAAAGGATCGGTTCTTAAAATTTCCTTGAACCTGTCAAGATATAATAAACCTACTATTTCATTATATATCAGCATGATTAGTAATATCTGCATTTGTATTCTTCCTACTGCTTACTTCATACCAATATAGGTTAGAATGTGCTAAAAAGCTGTATTAACTTCCTTGTTTAATAAATTATGGCACTCTTTCAACTATCACTATTTAGACAAATTTCACTCAAGTTTGAGTACGATTTTTAAATTTCCGGTTTTATCAATTTCAAAGAATTACATTTATGTCAATCTCAATTTTTGTAGAATGTTTTCCTCAAGGTTCATCAAGGGGACAAAGAGTTTCAGAAAATTTGCAACTGGAATGAAAACTTTTGACCTTTTATTTTTAAAAGCTTTGTCATTTAGAGAGTTTTCTTTCATTTTCTGTTAGCTGCTTATATGAATTTATATACTCTTCCAAAAAAACAAAAACTATTCACAGTTAAAAGCTAATTAAGTTGATATCATATCAATGTGGCAATAGTTGATTTGCCAGTTACTAAAGTTCTTGTTAGTTCTAGTCAAATTTTGTGATTTTTGGTCAAACCTTCAAAGGGAAGTTACTCCTGCACCGGACAAACAAACATTAAACATGCACAGTTTGTTTTAAGGTACGGTCTTTGTGCTTAGCCAGTATGGGAAAAGTAATTCCCTACACAATATTCATGATATTCTGCTGTAAGTAGGGATATTTTCGAATTTTTAATACTTTCTTAGTCAATGAGGAGACAGTTTCAAGTTAGTACAGTTGTTTATTTTTATTACTTGAAACAAGTAGCACTTGAACGCATGGTAAGCGCTATTTGGGATTGGGTTTTGAATTATGCTGCTGACTAAACGTCTGCTAAAGGTTAAACTTTCGTAACTTTTGATTAAAAATACTTTATTTTTTGGTTGGTTTTCACAAGCAGGGAACCATTCTGTCCCCTTAAGATTTTTCAAAAAGTTACCTCCCTTTTGGGTTTTGCTAAATTCATTCGGTTGATTGCAGAACTGGCAAATGGTCTATTCTGGATCTGTTTTTCCCACAAATCATCAAACCTCAACTTTGATTAACATCATTTATACTTGTAAGAGCCCTTTGCGTTATACATGTAAATACAGTGTTCTCTCATTAAAATGCCCTTTATTAATGTGCTATCCCGCTTATCACCACATATTTCAAAGGTCCATTTTTG
>MJUU01055298.1:88082-98949 GCA_002080025.1 Modiolus philippinarum | reverse complement strand
AAAAAAAAAAAAAAAAAAAAAGAGTAAATATTTTATTGATTCAATGCTGACCACAGTGTAAGCCAATCTAGGTTAGAAATGTAGGTCTCATAGACCAAGTCTGTCTGTCAAACCAAAAATGCAACTATCTGCAAAATTTATGTACCCTACTCAGTAAAGGTAGCAAAATATACACTTACATGTCTACTCGGAATAGCAGCAGATTCTGGGGGTATTTCAGTAGTAAACAAAAATTAATAGAACTGCAAACCAGGTAGTTATTTTAAAATGAAGAGAAAATTTCTGTTCATCCGACATTTACTTATAAATTTACACTTTTGAAAATTTAAAACCCTATTCAAAATATACATGTGACTCTACTGGCCGGCATAAGTAGTGAATTAGTTTTGGTTAACTATACCATGTTTTAATGCACTATAAATATTGAATTATTATTCACAATACACAAATATACAAACTGAACTATACAGATCTATCCAGATCTTGGATTATAATATTAACTGGTAAAAATAAAGTATATCTATAAACGGAAGAATATGAGCATTTATTTTTTTATGTTATTCACAACTCAGAAGTGTTTGTCTGCTGGAAAATTAAAAATACAGTGAAACCTGTCTAAACTGAACCCTTTTTGGACTCCAGATTTCATTGGGTTTACACAGGTTTAAAATCAAAAGATTTTGATACTAAGGGACTTCAAAAGAGTTTGGTTTAGACAGGTTTCTGGTTAAGTCATGGTCCACTTTAGACAGGTTTCGTTGTACATCTATCTAACAGATTCTTCTTAGGAATTCTTTGCATGCTAAGCAAATGATTTGCGAGGCAAGTCTTTACGGCAAAGGGAAAAGGGGGGGGGGTGTAATATAATACTCTGACAAGTAATTCTACAGATCAAAATATAGAGTTTGTAGAAATTAATATCTAAAATATACATATGTTTTACACTCATTTGTGAATGAAAAATAAGTACCTTTCAGCCAGTTATTTAAGCAGTTGTGAAAATTTGCAATATGTCCCCGACAGAGGGGTTTTAATTTTTAGCCGTCAACAATTTTCTGGAATGGAAAATTGTGTGAGGAAGGAGCATTTGTGGATGTACTATCTTTAATTTACCATAAATCTAGTGAATAGTGCAAAATTCTTGCAAAACAGTAACAGAAAACAAATGAGTAATGAAGATCAGTGAGGCTACTTATCTATTCAGCAGTATTTACAAAGGCAGTTGTAAAAAGAAAATTCTAGATTTTCATTGAACTTGTTCATATCTGGGTTGGCGGGTTTTTATTTTTATCAATATTAGTGAAAAAATGTAACTTGGAAGACTTACCAAAACTTTGCCAAAAAGATATGGCATAGAATCTAGAATTTTTTCACATTCAACTTTTAAAGGACATATTTCTTAAAAGAAGAAAAATGAAGCTTTAAGCTACATGGTATTCCACAACAAATAAACGAAAAATGCCCTGCAATGAAAACAACTACCTTGATCTAGAAATAGCACTTGATATAAATAAAATGTTTCTTAAACACATTTGTATACATTATTTGTCCTGTTGCCATGATAACAATATGTCACATGATTTGACCTGTTGTAATGGTTACTGTATGATGCATGATTCTGCATGAGACAATAAGTGCCATTTGATCCAGATAACCTATGACCTTACTGTTACCGAAGGGCTGTTGTTCCATCTTTGTCAACTATGAGCTCTAACCCCGATGCTGAAAATAGAAAAATGCGTATTGCTGATTGTTTTGATTTCAAAAATACTAATCATAAGTGAAGATCATTACTTAAATGACAAAACATATATTTGATACTCGACTTAAAAATTTTAGTAGGTTGTATTTTGGTTTATTGCTGTTGGTATTTTGGTGTGTTTCTTTTGATATCTTGGTTTGTTGCTATGTTATTTTGATTCTGGTACTTTTGTTTTTTTTTATTGTTGCTCTGGTATTTTGGCTTAAAACTTAGATATAATGTTTATTTCTATGGTATTTTGGTGTTTGTGTTGGTTGTTTGATATGTAGCTTTGGTATTTTGGATTGTTGCTTAGGTATTTCATTTTGTAGCTTTGGTATTTTGGATTGTTGCTTAGGTATTTCATTTTGTAGCTTTGGTATTTTGGTTTGTTGCTTTGGTATTTTGCTTTGTTGCTTTGGTATTTTGCTTTGTTGCTTTTCATATTTTGCTTTGTTTCTTTGGTTTGTTGCTTTGTTTTTTTTGGGGGTTTGTTGCTTGGTATTTGGGTTTGTTGCTTTTGGTATTTTGTTTGATGCTTTGGTATTTTGGTTTGTTGCATTTTGTATTTTGAATTGATGCTTTGGTTTGTTGATTTTGATATTTTGTTTGTTGCTCTAGTATTATGGTTTGTTGCATTTGATGCTTTGGTTTGTTGCTTTGGTACTTTGGTTTCATGCTTGGTTATTTTGATTTGTGGCATTCAATATTTTGGATTGATGCTTTTGGTCTTTAGTTTAATGGTTTGCTGCTTTTGGTATTTTTGTTTGTTGCTCTCAGTATTTTGGTTTGTTGTTTTTGATATGTTTGTTTTTGTTTTAATATTTTGGTAAGCAATAGATAATTTTTAAGAATGTCCTTTTTTATATACTCACATTCACTTTGTTCAAAACCAAAATCAGCTGAACTTAGCAATTCATTTACTAGATCTTCTGGATCTACCCGAGTGTTGTCAACTCTTCTCCCCTTTAATGAATCTTCTAACTGCAAATAATATTTTTTTTCATCAATAAATCAATTATCAGGCAAAAGAGGTTGAATTAAAGATCTGAAATTAACTGTATTTTTATACATATATGTAATCCTTACTTGTTAGATCTTTTTTTTGGAGAAATATTCTATTAATTTATTAATCTTTGAAATATTAACTCTACAACTTAGATAATAATGTCTTGTAAACTTTGTCCATGCGTTGATTGAATAATGAATAATGTGTGTGTGTACTGACATCAGAATACAATTCCCCATGAAGGGGGTTGGGGGAGTAAACAAACTCTCCAGAAATTAAACATACAAAAATCATACAGCTGTAGTTCAAGAAATCAAAGCATTTTGTTTTTTTTTCCTGTAAGACTGCCACATGTATCCAAAAAACTTTTCCAATTAAGTGTGTGGTTGACATGTTTGGAAATTTGCAACATATAATTCTCCTGCATAGGAAAAAGGAAATCTTTGCAAAAAATCCTAAAAAAACTAAACGGAATTTAGTTTGTTTATGTTAGAATTTAAACAAAATCTTGAAAGAGGTATTATCCTGATGGACACATTTTTTTTTTATGCCACCAGAGGGCTACTACAACCAAGGCCGCTTCAAACTGGCAAAGAAACGATCTCTGAATGTATTTTCCTATAAGGTTCAATAATAAGCATCGAGATAACTTCAATCTTGGATCGGCAATGGATTTGCTGGACCTTTTTTGAAAGAGCATGCTAATGACTATTGAAACAAATTAAGTTATAATTGGCTGAGTAATTTCAGAGAAGATCTTTCAGCCAACTATCAAGTAGCTAGGACTAATTGTACTGGCTGTACCAACAGTTGCAAAAATTTTAACATGACTGGTCATGCATGATTGGGGCATAGGACCATAATCTTGGTGTTGAATAGGTATCCACTGATAGAGATGCAACTGCAGGTCAAATACTGTAAACCAACTTATTTTCGGTACGCGTGGATACTTTATTTTCGCGTTTTGTACCTCCTCGGGATGTTCTCGGAAATTAATTTTCGCAATTTTGAATATCTGTTAATGCCTTTATATAAGGATATGAACTATTCGTGGAGATTTATTATTGCGATATTTTCATGCACACGAAAGTCGCGAAAATGACTTGCTCGTGAAAATAAGTTGGTTTACAGTATCTAGTAGCCAGGACTTCTGGTACAAACTGTACTAACTGTTTGCGGAAAAATACAATGATTACTCATGCATGACTGAGGGATCAATGCCATCATCTGCATGTGTATAGGTGTATATACTCATGGACACAATTGCATTTCAGATATCAAGTGGTTAGGACTTCTGGTGAAGACTGTATGAACTGATCACTTATGAATGGGGGTTGAGGACATAAACTTTGTACGATATTGAGTTTTACCTTCACTGATGCCCATGGACAACAAATATTATGAACCTACAACTAACACGGATGCCAGAAATGCTTCCCCTACGTCTCGTTCCACAGACTATACATCACAGACTAGACAAAATGGTTGCACACCACTCAGTATGTACATGTACATCCATTATTCTATACCACTTACTTTTCCTCTTTTGAGATCATACTGTAATGCTGATCCTGCACTGGGACTTCTGTAATAAAATCAAAAACTTTTAATTTCAAGAAACAAGTTTTAGAATTTTTTGCTGATATAACTTAAGTAAGCAATCCAGAAATTTGTTTAATATACATTTATGATTTCTGTAGTTTTGGCATCATTTTTATAGGTCACAACATGTGAAAGCATTAACCACCAGCCATCCCCCCTTTTTCCTTTTGATTCCCTTTTGCACAAATTTGAAATCGACAATCAGTTGATACAATCACCTGTAAATATTATTTTATCGGTAATTTGTATGAATTTCCTTTGATCTCCAGAGACTGATGTTCTCCGTATCACTGTACTGGACATCGTCACAAAATTATTGGGCAACTGTTAAGGCGACACATGCCGGTTGCTATGCTGACATCATGTTTTGTACTATTTGTTGTGTTCAAACACGTAATACATTGAATGAAGAATGCATATAAATTATTGAAATAAACAATAGATTAACTGTGCTAAAATGGAAATTTCAGTTTATTACAGAGTTCTTATTATCATTTTTGTGAATTACTGATAAAAGAAATATAGGACATTTTATTTTTGATACAGACTTTATCACAGCATAACGTATCAAGCTTGCCCTAATGGGCTCACATGATACTAGCAGTGATAAAGTCTGTATCAAAGACAAAATGTCCTATATTCCATATGTATTATTCAAGATGTTTTTACTTAGTCTGATCATTGCCCCTGTAAGAAAATATATTTCCCATGTCTGAAACACAACAGTTCCTATTCTTAGGGGTGCAAGTTTTCTTTGTCTTGCACACAGATATCTTTTTTGAACTGATCTCCCTTTAGATCAAATACTAAACCTACAAATTTTAATAAGGTCTCGGTTCTTTTGCAAAAATACAAGTTATCTTTCCATGGTTGTCAAAATTTCAAAATAGCATGTGTTTGATACATCTTATCCCTTAGGGCTGATCCAGAAATAATTGTGTGGGGGGTCGGATGGCACTTTAATTTAAATTTGATTGGCTGTGGGTATATTGCAGACTAGACTTGTACTGTAGAAACACACAGAAAAAAGAAATTAAAATTTTATGCATGGTGGATCCTTTTTAAAAGTGCCTAACGACCCCCCCCCCCTACAATTAATTCTGGAATAGCCCTTATCCCTTAAACCTTGAATTTTGTCTCATTTACATGTATTAAGTGTCCAACCAAATTGTCTTGTCATTAGCTTTAGTCTTACCGCGTATGAGTAGGATTTTCATTCCCTAAACTAGACTGTCGGCTGTGCTGCTGAGAGGAATATCCTGTAGATCCTCGAGAATGCTGACTTGCATAGCTGTCATTCCGTGAATGGCTTTTTATAAAATCTGTACTAGGTTCAAGTTCTGGATTACAATTATCTGAAATCATAAAATGGCATTTTGTAAAATATGTACTAGACACAAGTTCTGGATTACTATTATCTGAAATAATAAATGTCATTTTATAAGATATGTACTAGACTAAAGTTTAGGATTACTATTATCTGTAAACATTCAAGGCTTTTCATAAAATCTGCCCTTGATACTTTGGTCGTGCCATAGTGATGCTAAAATTTGAAACTGTTGTTGGGTGCATTAGTATCACACATTGCCTGTTGTAGCCCTAGTTCATGTGCAGGTTACTGGGATCAGAATACTAATTTCTTTCTTTGATTGGTAACTCAAATATTTATCGTTGAAAGTACACCTGTCGTGGAAGTTTTCTCAGAGTGTTTCATATTCAGGACTAGATTGTAACAAAAATGCTACAAAACCATGCCATTGCTGGAACCAGTGAACATTGATCTTTTTCTTTTTGTGAAAGGGAGACAACCTTGATAATAGCTAGGTATCATTCGCTATAGTAAAACCTTTTTAGTTTGATCCTGTTTCAATTACCATCTCACTCAATGCTACAATTTTTTTTCAGTTTGGACTCCTCAGTCTTATCTTTTTCTGCAGATAAATTATTGAATAGATTTTCCACTTTTATTTAACAATTATATGATGTGACTCATGTAGATAATAAACTTTTTGATCAAATATATATCATGCATAATCTATACTTTCAAATAAATGTACCTGTCGTCTTTTCTTTGCGTGTAAGACTACCGAACCCACTGGATGATTCACTTTTATCATCAAGAGGCCCAGCAGGGTGTGGTGGTTCATGATAATCAGCAGCAGTTACATCCCCTGGTGTTGCGTGTGACTTAGTTGGGCTATAAATCATAAAGCATAAAATCAATAGTATATTTCTTATCAGCATGCCCATTATTTTATTTTACGTTAGGGGTACATGTACCCTTTGACTCTTGAATTTTGGGTTGCCATCAATGCAAATTGAAGAATATTTCTAGTAAAACCATTACATTTGTCTTCATTGAATAACATTTCATAGTTTTATTGGTGTTTGAATGATTTTGCATGAAAATCACTCATTCAAGTAATCATCCACCAAGAAAACCTGGGATTTCAGCAGCTAGAGAACATTTAGATTTTCACTGGGAACACCAACATGTTATTGAATAATCACTGAGGGGGGGATGGGTTTATTTCGTTCTCTGTGATTTCAATTCCCCGTGATTCGTTTTCCATTTCAATAATTTGTTGTGAATCATTATCATGATTATTAGAACATTGTTTGATCCATGATTGACAAAATGATTTCCCTGTAAACTGTGATTGGTCCGAATAATTTTTTTTGTGATTCATGATGAGACCCCCCCACCTATCAGGCCCCTCATCACTGGGAACACCAATATCTTATTGAATAATTTTTAAGGTAAACTAGAGCATGTCGAAACTGGCATTATTGGAAGGGCCCCGCAATTTCAATCCTGAAACTCTGAGCACAAGTAAAAATAATATGTGTGTGGATTCAAATTCTGTTTGACGCACTAATGTGTTGATACAGTAATTTGCTGGACACTGTGAATTCGGCAAACAGGAAGTGGATGTCCGATAAACTTCAAAATCACTTACACAATACAACTCATCATTTTCAAGCTTCAGACCAAATTTCAAATCTTTCCCTTCTGTAGAAGCCAAGAAATATGTGACGAAAATTTCGTTTTTAGTAAAAAAAAATCAAAGTATCAGCAAACAGGAAGTGGACGTACGATAAAGTTCAAAATCGCTTACACAATACAATTCATCATTTCAAAGCTTCAGACCAAATTTCAAATCATTCCCTTCTGTAGAAGCCAAGAAATATGTGACGTGTTTGTTTTTACTAAAAAAAATCAAAGTATCAGCAAACAGGAAGTGGATATACCATAAAGTTCAAAATCGCTTACACAATACAATTCATCATTTTAAAGCTTCAGACCAAATTTCAAATCATTTCCTACCGTAGAAGACCAGAAATCTGTTACGAAAATTTCGTTTCTAGCAAAAAATCAAAGTATCGGCAAACAGGAAGTGGATGTCCGATTAACTTCAAAATCGCTTACACAATACAACTCATCATTTCCAAGCTTCAGACCAAATTTCAAATCATTCCCTCCAGTAGAAGCCAAGAAATCTTTGACGAAAAAAATTAATGACGGACGGACAGACAACAGTGAAAACTATAGGGCACCCGCATCTCGATGCGGGGCCCTAATAATTGATTAGCCATGGTGTCTGGAAATTCTTTTTAAAGATTATTTACATTTGAAATTTACCATTATTAAGCTGAATTTAGCTATATAAAATCAAAGACAATAATAAAGGGCTACGCTGAGTGCAGCATGATACGTCCGCAGCATGTCGACCACTGAAATTTGAACAAGTGTAATTGAAAGTGAGTGTGGACATACTAAAGAGCTTTACACAATAATTGCATGGACACAATAAGGGGATTGACTCAGTAATCAGCTGGACACAAACTAGGGAAAATGAAAATTAGCCCTTATGACTCCTTATGGTTCCTCTTTGACCCCTTATAGCTCGAAAAGGGTAAGAGCAACACCAAATCCATTGACATACTACTCAAAGCTTATATCAAGTGGAATCCTAAGAAAAAAATCCCATCAAATTCAGACGAAAAATAAAAATTTCACGTACTCTGCAAGTTTGCAGTTTTGGCCCCTTCGACCCCTTATAGCTCGAAAATGGTAAGAGCTAAGACAAATCCGTTGACATACTACTAAAAGCTTATATCAAGAGGAATCTAAAGAAAAAAATCCCATCAAAATCCGATAAAAAATAATTTTTTTTAGGTAATTGCAAATTAGCAATTTGGCCCGTTTGGCCCCCTCATAGCTAGGTAAGCAAACAAGTTACCAAAAATCTAATAGCAAAGTGCTGTGTTAATTTTTCATAAGTAATCCACTGAAAAAAACTGCATCAAAATCGGACCAAAAAAAAATTTTTTTTGGATTTGCCCCTTTTCGGCCCCATTTATCTCAGGAACGGTACATGCTATGTGAAATCTGTAGGCATATTGCTGATTGGAAATTTCCTCAGGAGCAAAATGAAAGAAACCCCACCAAAATCTGATTAATAATGAAGATTCTACAGACAAATATGTGAAAACACCCAATTTAACCCCTTTTGGCCCCTTTTTTAAAAACGGGTGGGGTCACAATGACCAAAACAACTGCAAGCCCTCCTTTTGTACCAAAGAACATTATGTTAAAATTTCATAAGGATTGATCTACTGGAACAAAAGTTATTGACCAAAAACAAAAGCGTCTACAGATGACGACAATGACCACGACAACGACAGCACCATACCAATATACGACCGCAAAAAATTTTGCGGTTGTATATAAACTGCCATCATCCAATGTTTTTCCTGATGTGTTTATATTCAAATTTTGGATAAAATTTAGCTACTCTGTTTGTGACTGTAAGACACATATGATGCCCCCGCGGTTGGATATAAAACATAGACATCTAATTTCTAAGCACATGATAAACAAATTTCAAGAACTTAAAATTCAAATATCTGACACAGCTTACTGATATAACCAATCAGGAGTTATCCAGAACAGACCATCCAAATGCACATATTTCAATAAAATGTCCAAGTCCATCTACATTCCACAGAAAAAAAAAAACAAATTTAGGCCAAAATCAAAGGCAATGGCTAATCACTGTGTAAGGTAAAATAAATGTAGCTGTAATATTTTGGAAGGATTTAATAGGAATAACAGGTGCAGAACACACATTTTGATAAAATGGCAATTCTAAGTACCCCTCCCCCAACCATCAAAACTTTTGACCAAAATCTAAAATGTGAAAATATGTTTATCTTCAATCCATGTTTAATCACTGTGCAAAGTAAACTAAATGTAGCTTTATACTGTGGGAGGTGTTGTCCAGAATACACATTTCGACAAAATGACAAAGTTTAACTACCCCTCAAAATCACAATTTTTGGCCAAAATCTAACTCATGACAATATGCACATCTTCAATCCATGCCTAATCACTGTGCACAGTAAAATAAATGAAGCTTTAATATTGTGGGAGGAATTATCTGGAATGACAGTTTCAGAATACACATTTTGATAAAATGGTCAAGTTCAACTACCAATCAAAATCACAATTTTTGGCCAAAATCTAAACCATGACAATATGCACATCTTCATTCCATGCCTAATAACTGCGCAAAGTAAAATAAATGTAGCTTTGATATTGTGGGAGGAGTTATCCAGAATAACAGTTCCAGAATACACATTTTGACAAAATGATAAAGTTTAACTACCCCTCAAAATCACAATTTTTGGCCAAAATCTAAACCATGACAATATGCATATCTTCATTCCATGCCTAATCACTGCGCGAAGTAAAATAAATGTAGCTTTGATATTGTGGGAGGAGTTATCCAGAATAACAGTTCCAGAATACACATTTCGACAAAATGATAAAGTTTAACTACCCCTCAAAATCACAATTTTTGGCCAAAATCTAAATCATGACAATATGCACATCTTCAATCCATGCATAATCACTGTGCACAGTAAAATAAATGTAGCTTTAATATTGTGGGAGGAGTTATCTGGAATGACAGTTTCAGAATACACATTTTGATAAAATGGTTAAGTTCAACTACCCCTCAAAATCACAATTTTTGGCCAAAATCTAAACCATGACAATATGCACATCTTCATTCCATGCCTAATCACTGTGCAAAGTAAAATAAATGTAGCTTTGATATTGTGGGAGGAGTTATCCAGATTAACAGTTTCAGAATAAACATTTTGATAAAATGGCCAGTTCAACTATCCCTCAAAATCACAATTTTTGGCCAAAATCTAAACCATGACAATATGCACATATTCAATCCATGCAAAATCACTGTGCAAAGTTAAATATATGTAGCTTTAATACTGTGGGAGGAGTTATCCGGAATAACAGTTTCAGAATACACATTACGATAAAATGGCCAAGTTCAACTACCCCTAAAATCACAATTTTTGGCCAAAATCTAAACCATGACAATATGCACATCTTTAATCTATGCCTAATCACTGTGCAAAGTAAAATAAATGTAGCTTTAATATTGTGGGAGGAGTTATCCGGAATAACAGCTCATCAGAGATGGGAC
>MJUU01055298.1:58641-71908 GCA_002080025.1 Modiolus philippinarum | reverse complement strand
AAAACAATCCGTCCACTAGAACCAAAGTTATGCTGTCCACAGACACGAAAATATCTTTGGCCCCTTTTTTGCCTTTTTTTCAAAAACGGGTTGGATAGGGAACGCGAAATTAAAACCTGGGCTTAAGCTTGTGCTAACAAACATCATGCTAAAATCTGGTTACAATCTGTTCACTAGAACCAAAGTTATGCTGTCCACAGACGCCGACGCCAGCGCCAACCATAATACGACTGCAAAATTTTTGCGGTCGTATTAAAACAGTATTAACTGCTTTTCACGCACTGTGTCAATTCTCTCTGAAGTATTCGATACCAGTTAAATGGCACTAATACTGGGCAATTGAAAGTTTAAACTAGAACAAAGTCGAAACTGGCGTTGTCAGAAGGGCCAGCAATTCCAATCCTGAAACTCTGGGCAAAAGTAAAAATCAGAAAAGTGTGGATTCAAATTCTGTTTGACACACATGCACTAATGTGCTGATACAGTAATTTGTTGGATACAGTGATTTCTTGAAGTTTTACCAAACTATATCATTTCTTATAATTAGCTTCAGACTAAATATCAAGTCATTTAAAGTTAAAAATCAAAGTAACAGCAAAACAGAAAGTAATTCAGTGACTAACCTGAAAGTCACTCATACAATACAAATCATTTCCAGCTTCAGACAAAATTTTAAATCATTCCCTATTGTAGAAGCCAAGAAACCGGTGACGAAAATTTCGTTGATAGTAAAAAAATCAAAGTATCGGCAAACAGGAAGTGAAACTTGAAAATCGCTTACACAAAACAACTTATCGTTTCCAAGCTCCAGACCAAATTTCAAATCATTCCCTATTGTAGAAGACAAGAAATCTGTGACGAAAAATTGTTGATAGTAAAAAATTTCAAAGTATTGGCAAACAGGAAGTGGATGCCCAACAATGTTAAAAATTGCTTACACAATACGACTCATTATTATCAAGCTTCAGACCTAATTTCAAATCATTCCCTATTGTAGAAGCCAAGAAATCTGTGACGAAAATTTCGTTCACAGAAAAAAAATCAAAGCATGGAATGCTGTTAAGGCAGGTTCCTGGGTATTCCAGAAGTTCTGCAATTATTACTGTTTTGCTGAAATCTTGACATTTAATTTTTTCAAGAATTAAAATCCGAAATTTTCCTTCCCGGTTTAGGTTGTCTTTTCAGTTTTTATATGGGATGTTGGCAATTTATTTAAAACTCTATTTATTTACATTTCATTGTCTTGCTCCTCTTTGTTGGTATACGTACATGTAAGTATTCCAAAGTACAAGCCCGAGTACAAGTGTAACACTCAGTGGCTTAATTAATGTTGATATTTCCAATTTTGTCACTTCCTCTGTCAAGTCATCTAGTTCTTAAGTTTCATTATTTTTGCATATGATTAAATAACTCAATAACGAAGTCACTGTAAATTTACTTTCTACATATTGGCATTTCGACAACTTATGTCTCATCAGTGCAAGCTACTGAGAATGGTAGGTTGTGCTCAGTCAAATATATCATTATGAAAGACCACCTTCTCTCTGTGTAAAGTAAAGTAAAGTGATTTATCCTCGGGGATTAAACCTGTATAAGGGGCAACCTGTGCAATACGACCCTTTTTCAGGGTTCCAATAAGACACTAGATATAGAGTATGACACCATATTAACAGTCAAATTTTTTGTTCCAACAAAATTTTAAAAAAGTTTTGAGATACAATGTAGTTCCTTTGCTTATTTTTGANAACAGAAACACTGCGTGTATTTATTTATCACTCTTGCTCAAAAAGTCCATCTCTATTATCCATTTATTTTGGAATTTTGAATTGTATCTACCCTTTTCGCGGAGGCGACGCCATTTTGTCGTTAATACACAAGTACAGCTGATTCGTGTTCTCGCGTAATCTCATTAGGCGGGATGTGAACGGAACAGCCTTTGTTTACCTCGCAGGGTGTGATTGGAACAGCCAATATTTACCTCCGGTGTAACGGAAAATATTTTTGAGAGAAAATTTTAATATCGGGAGCTTTCAGAGGCATATCGGTAGACGTGAGACCGGCTGCCGAAACCGGTAGCCTCACGGTGAGACCGGGAGGGTTAACAACTCTGGTTACAACAGCGAAACTAGAAGTTACTATGTATCCATTCATAAAAACTGCGCGCCACAGGAAATTTTTATGAATGAACCGAATCGTGAATTTCGAATGTCAGTTTAAGTGCTCAGAGATTAAAAAAGCAAAGTATCTCTTAAAAGATATTAAATAAATACAATAAACACATAAAACGATGTAGTTGATCATGAAATGGACACTGTATCGCCACATGAATGGATTATTTTTTGTGCCTTCGTATGAATAACTGGTAAGCCGTACGCGTTTTTAACAATAGTCTGGATCTTTCCGATTCTTTTCATACAAAGTATTCTCCTTAATGTAAGAGTCTGGTTGAAACAGATTTTTTTCAAGATGGCTTTACCCGACAGCTAGAAGGCAGAGAACCTGCCTTAATCAAAGTATCGGCAAACAGGAAGTGGTTACCCAACAAACTTGAAAATCGCTTACACAATACAACTCATCATTTCCAAGCTCCAGACCAAATTTCAAATCATTCCCTATTGTAGAAGCCAAGAAATCTGTGATGAAAAATTTTTTGATAGTAAAAAATTCAAAGTACTGGAAAACAGGAAGTGGAAGTCGGACAAACTTGAAAATCGCTTACACAATACAACTTATCATTTCCAAGCTTCAGACCAAATTTCAAATCATTCCCACTTATACAAGCCAAAAATCTTTGATGAAAAAAATTGTTGATGGACGGACAGACGGAGGGACGGACAGACAGGCAAGGTGAAAACTATAGGGCACCGGCATCTCGATGTGGGGCCCTAGAAATATATGTTGATCATATCTTAAGTACAAAATGTCACATTTCTTTTTGGAAAAATCTCATATAATATTTTCTTCTGAATACATGTACATTCTAAAGTCCATCTACATGTAATTTCTTGTAATTACCCATGGGAATATACTCTGATATCAACTACATATTAATTATGTATGTAAATTCTAATAATATTTATAAAATCCAAATATAGCCAATAATTAATCTAATTGATGGCCTTTTGTTAATCTTGGAAAGCTAATTTACCATAAAAGGAATATGGGTCAAAATGTTACTTTAAGCAGAACATAATACATGTATGTAATACTGCCGGTGTCTATATATTGAAATACATGATGATCCTTTCCCAAACCCATCTGGGAGTTCTGAGTTTGATTTTTCTTCTGTAGTGGGACAGTGTTTTACCAGCAAAATAGGCTCCTTGAGCTAGCTGGCAGTTAAGCAGCCAGCACGACTTGACCCATTTTTCACAATTACGATGTGTCCCCTTTTCCTTTTCAAGATTGTGGTCATGGAGTTAGTAGTCTACCTGTTTTGGGTTTTATTTGTATGTTTATTATACTATAGGGAAACGGGATAGAGAAAGGGGAGGTTTGGGTACCCATAAACCAGTTTCACCCTACTGCTGGCTTTTGCTAGCACCTGTACCAAGTCCAGCTGTCCCGAGTTCCTATCGTTGTTTAAGTTTGTCTTTTGTTTTTTATTGTGTTTTTTTCTTGTGCAGTTCCTTGGTGCATGTGGTATGTTTTTCGGCTTTTGTAGGTATTTCCTGTTATCTTTTTAGTCTGTAATGTCAAATTTCAATAAGAAATAAAATGATTTTGACCACCTTGATAGCAGTACAATCTGCTACTTCATCCAACTATGGAGTTAACAACTTCTTTCCAAGATATGATATGGTGTTAACTGTTTCTTTGCTATAAAGTGACAGGATATGGGATATGGAGTAAACAACTACTTTACAACTGCTTTTTTTGTTGACAGGATATGATGTAAACTACTACATGATTTGCTATGATATATCATTGTGTATAGGGTAAATCTATGCTTTGTTTGTGTATAGGGTAAATCTATGCTTTGTTATGTTGCAATGTGGTAGGACTTATACATTGCTATAACTTCTACTTTCCTATAAAAAAATTGTCGTAATCTTCTTCTTTGCTATGAAGGATTATCATTCATATGGTGTAAACTGCTACTTCGATGAAAAGATAATGCATCAACCTTTACTGTAACATATGTGGGTTAAATGCCTGTACTTTGGAATATTGATATAGGGAAAATGATGCTTGGCTATATGACAGCTAGAGCTGGCAGAACAAATACTAGTATATCTATTTTTCTAGTCTCTTAGAACCTATTCAATAAATCTGTCCCCACCATCAGATTGTGACGTATAAATCTTTTGTCAGCTTCTGTGTTTAAAGTAGACACCATGTCATAAAATGTAGAAGGAAACAGACAAATATTGTGTACATTCATACACAATGTAGCTTTTTGTCATCTTTTTACAAACTGATATAGAATCCATCAACGAATCAGTCACAACATCACTGCATTTGATTGGTCAAGAAGTTCAGGTAAGGACACATTTATTGAATCGACCCTATATTATATGTGTATATCCTGTCATTTTTATAAAGTGAAGGGCAATAGTTTACTCAAAACAAAACTGCTTATCCTAATAATTCATTTAAATCTTTGATCTTCATAAGGTCAATCAATTTAACTGAAGTAGATTAAAATCAAACATAAACATGCCTATTTTGAAGTGCACTGTATAATTCTATACATTTAACAACAGATTAGATATTTTTGTCGTGAACAGCTCTGATACACTCTGTTTAATTAGAAGATTATTAGCTATTTT
The DNA here is from genome assembly GCA_002080025.1 of Modiolus philippinarum. NCBI lineage: Eukaryota > Metazoa > Mollusca > Bivalvia > Mytilida > Modiolidae > Modiolus > Modiolus philippinarum. The sequence goes on along the minus strand of MJUU01055298.1, from coordinate 67,136 downwards.
TAGTCATCCATTATTCATGGGAATATGTTTACTAATGAAGGTAACACTGATATTTACATTCTAATTCTGTCGTGGAGATCGTATAGCCAAGTACGTCAGTGGGCATACCCTTAGGGTATTGCACTTATTGGATACTGGAACTACTGATTTGATTAATGGTGCAGTAATGGACTAACAGAGAGAATTACCACACTGCTTCAGTAGATAATTAAATCTAAGCTATTTTATGATGATTAAATTCATGAAAATAGGAATATAAAACTAATTTTATTCTGCACCATCAAATGCAATACATTTGTAAATGGTACAGCTGTACTTGCACTGTCTCAGTTTTCAAATAAGATAAAAGCACTGTCATGTGGCATTTGGTGTCACTGCTGCACTATCAGGTTTTGTAATGTGGCATCATGACACAGGGAAAATTCATGTACAACATGTACAAGGAACAATGTTTGACTGCACTTTCAGCAGTTTTTAAGCTAAATAACTAGGCAATCAGTTTTAGAGGTGGGGGAAGCAGGAGTACCCACAGGAATCATGTGCCCTGACCTTGGGAAGGTATCTGACATACTTAATCATGTAAGGTTGCAAATCGAATGTACCCTTTTTTGATTTACAAAGTCAGCATGAACTTACAACACAGAGATGACAGGTTTCAGTGATTGTACAGGTAGACTAATTACCGTAAGCACTCAGCCACCGTGAGGCCACTGAACAATATGAAAAAAAAGTAAATGGGGCAAATGTCAAGGAGACAACATCCCATATCCAGATTAAAACGACCCAAAACAAAGCATCTAGGGGTCACCGTACGGTCTTCAACACAGTGAGGAACCTCACACCATATAGCAAGCCCTAAATGGCCCCCAAAAGGTAAAAAAATTGAATAAGTCAATGGAAACAAACCACATCCAATAACCCAAATATCAAGAAAAAATTCTATAAGAAGACAAGGACAAGCCAATGATCAATATATTCCTGACTTGGGACAGGCGCAAAAATTGCGGTGGGGTTAAACTCGTTTTCTTGGATCCAAACCCTCCCCCTGTGTGGTGAATGGCTAAAAAATAAATATATGAGCATCTATGATATTCATTTTCCTGNTCGCCGTAAGCTACATATGGACCAAATATAAAGTTCCTACATCAATGGCTTCTGTATTAAAACTTGAGTTTATGCCGCCGTCGCCGTCATACTTTGCACGCCTATGTATCGCTTTCGCGACTTTCGTCGCGGGCGAGACAAAAAGCACTGTCATGTGGCATTTGGTGTCACCGCTGCACTATCAGGTTTTGTAATGTAGCATCATGACACAGGGAAAATTCATGTACAACATGTACAAGGAACAATGTTTGACTGCACTTTCAGCAGTTTTTAAGCTAAATAATTAGGCAATCAGTTTTAGAGGTGGGGGAAGCAGGAGTACCCACAGGAATCATGTGCCCTGACCTTTTAGAAGGTATCTGACATACTTAATCATGTAAGGTTGCAAATCGAATGTACCCTTTTTTTTTATTTACAAAGTCGGCATGAACTTACAACACAGAGATGACAGGTTTCAGTGATTGTACAGGTAGACTAATTACCGTAAGCACTCAGCCACCGTGAGGCCACTGAACAATATGAAAAAAAAGGAAATGGGGCAAATGTCAAGGAGACAACATCCCATATCCAGATTAAAACGACCCAAAACAAAGCATCTAGGGGTCACTGTACGGTCTTCAACACAGTGAGGAACCTCACACCATATAGCAAGCCCTAAATGGCCCCCAAAAGGTAAAAAAATTGAATAAGTCAATGGAAACAAACCACATCCAATAACCCAAATATCAAGAAAAAATTCTATAAGAAGACAAGGACAAGCCAATGATCAATATATTCCTGACTTGGGACAGGTGCAAAAATTGCGGTGGGGTTAAACTCGTTTTCTTGGATCCAAACCCTCCCCCTATGTGTGGTGATTGGCTAAAAAATAAATATATGAGCATCTATGATATTCATTTTCCTGACAACAACTTAACAGAACAGTAGTATGATGGTGGATTCCATTAGCATGGTAAAATACCGGTCAACTAAATAAGTCATTACAGATATACATCCAAAACTGGAACAGTTTGCTGACCAAGATATAAATACTTATACCTAGCAGTCCTGAAACTTTTCTAGAAACCTCTGCATAAAAAGATACCAGTACCTCAAGTTCAACTATCAAACACACTGGATAGCTACTGCTCAGACTAGAGTACATGTTGGTTAATGATTGAGGTTTATTCAAAGGGTGTCAATCTTAGACTTGATAGTCAATAAACAGCTGCGTCAAGTCACATGATATGCCTGTTGTCACCCCTTCAAAACTTTTAAGTGATTGAAGAAAGGGGATCTCAATTTAGAATGAAACTATAACTGCATAAATAAGCTTGTTATCTCTTTAATTAATCAATCAGCAAAGCTTGAAGCGAGCTGACCAAACTATTAATCAGTTAGAGTGTGTTATGTATACAATTGTCTTAAATTTGAAAAATAAAGTCCCATAACTCTTGCAAGAAAAGTGAAAATTACAGACCATGAAGCCATCATATCCAATATCTCTACAAAGTTTGAAGTGAATTGGCCATATGGTTGTCAAGTTAAAAGAATCAAAATTTCACGAAAAAGTATGGAGGCTATGATACCCAATATCTTAACAGGCCATATTACCCAATATCTGAACAAAGTTTGAAGTGAATTGGCCGAAGGCTTGTCAAGTTAGACTTTAGATCATCATTCTCATGTAGAATTTAGGCAACAAAATATCACAATTAATAGCATGTATGGCAACTCTCTTCCTTTGCCGACAGCACAACTTAATTTAGTTGGATCAGTTTCTATTTTACATGTTAAATACTCACCCGTCTAACAGATACCCTACACATACAAGAATCAAGGTATCCTGTTTGTGCATTGGCCGTTATCTTACACTGAAAATTAAATTTAGACTTCCATACAACACTGTGGTCTTTCACTTCTTCCCTGAAAAAGAAACCAAAATTTTATCAAATTGTGTTTCCTTACTCAAAGACATAGTAAATTTCAGATGCTGAAAACAGCATAGGTGCCTAAAATTTTTGACAGTAGAAAGGATTTGGGCTGGTAACTATAGTCAAAGAAATAAAAATAATTCTATTTTTGACATGTGTGATTAAAAGGCTTCTTATAGAGAAATGAGAGATTCAATAGTAAGAAGGACTAAAGTACATGTACCTTGGAAAGCATAAATAAAGTAAACTAGGAAGCCAAAATATAAAATTATAGCTGTTTCAGCAAATTTACTACCCAACAACTACCGGTAATATATATACATTTAGGGTCATTCATGTCATTTAAGGCTTACTATATGGTGTGAGGTTCCTAACTGTGTTGAAGACCTTACTGTAGTATGTTGACCCCTAGAGGCTTTGTTTTGAGTTGTTTTAACCTGGGGATGGGATGTTGTCTCCTTGACATTTACCCCATTTCCTTTCCTTTTCATATGTACATGCAACCCATCCAACAATGGTTATGGCTAAAAGGCCATTTATTTTATTTCTACATTCTAGAGTTCTGGATATCAAGAGCATTTTTCTGGACACTGGAAACAAGTTCACAAGCATTACCTGTAAGACACTGGAAGCAAGTCCATAAGCATTACCTGTAAGATACAATCTTCCAACAATTTTACCAGGATCAAAAATTTGAACAAAACATGCAGGACTTTGAAATTTCATTGATACATGTACATCATGATATTTCAAAGAAGAGCTACTCTCTCCTCCTTTCTCTCAAGGTTCCTACATGTACATCTGTTGGTCTCTTTTTATAGATTTTTTTTTTTCAATTGCAGGACACCTGTATAAGCAGATGCAGATTTGTTTATCCTGTTGCTTTTTTGATCAGTGAAGTAATGCAGACCAGAAGAAAATGGCACTTTTAAAATATTTCGAGATATATAGATCTCTTGTGTTATTAAAGGCAGAAACGGTCGCCTCAAAAACCAGTAAGAAGGAATTGCTGGATTCCTGACATATGTTAAAAATTATATACTACCTATATACAATGTACCAAACTATTTATGAAATTGAAGTGTATTATAATTTTTCCTTTATGACAAATTCATTAACTAACTCCTGACATGCTACAAATGATTAAATAAAGTTTCTACAACGAGAACTAAGTTGATTATGAAATTTCTCTCATCGAGTTAAATAAATTTTGCAAATGTTTAAAAACGAGGCTTGCCGAGTTTTTAAACATTTGAAAATTTATTTAACAAGATGTGAGAAATTTCATAATTAACGGGTTTAAGTTGTAGAAATTTTTTCTCTAATGACATTATGTAAAACAGTTAAACACCGAGGATTATAATCCAAATAGATTTGGCGGGAAATTCCACGCGAGTTGTTCTCTCACTAGTGACGAGAAATATTTTTATCACATCGTCCAGGCGTTGGTTAAATTTGCTAGAAATTAGAGAAATATAAATCACCCTTAGCTAAACAGTGTTAATTATGAATTCCCTCCAAGTACTGTTTTTTTTCTGTATAGTCATATAATGTTTTCCTGGTGCGAACAAAAGTCAAAAGTCCTGTATTCTTCAGATTGTAATTTTTTTATGATGATTTTCCTATGGCTGAAATTATAAGCGTAAATTGAGTATTTGAATAAAGTCCATCTGACTGATTTCAAACTTGGTAAATTATTCATATCTGTCAGTGCGTACTGAATACCTCTTGAGATACAATTATTAAATCTTTTTCAATTAGTCAAGTATGGTTTTGTTGTTACATTTTAATAATAAATATCTGGTCCTATTTGCTTCAAAGTCACTCAGTCAAGAAATTATCAAGCACTTTATGCCACATTAGCCATGTATACTTGAGAGATAAATATTTTTTTGTGATTCATCATGATCATTTAAACTCTACATGGCTTGCTGAGTTATGTTGAAAATTTGTAAAGGTATTTATTTAACTTGGAGTTTCACCTGCTTCCAAGTGTATGATAAATTCGTGTTAGCTGAACCTGCCGAATGCCTTTTTTTCAGTAAGATATCAGCAAAAAGTGTAATTTGTAAATTGAAACAACATAGTCAAGTATATTCAGTTGACATCTATAAGTTATAAGTATATCATGTACATACCTGGTACACTTTTTTAAAGATGATATATAAACTATAATTCTTGTCTTTTTATACACATGTATAGGTGGTAGCATGAGGGTATACAAAACTCTCAGGTCTGACATATTTTACATTATAAACACCAGCAAATGCTGGTGAAAATACCAGCAAACTTCCTGATGTTAATTACATAGAACATAATGGCAGAGTCATAAATGACAGTGTAAACACCAGAATTTCACCAGCAATTGTCTGGTGTTTTCACTCATGTCAGACCAGGGTGTTTTATAACTGAAACACTCTGTCTGTACTGTATTACCAGGAAAAAAAACATGATAAAATTGGTATTTCAGCCCATAATGGTCTAAAAAATTTCATGCTTTTTCAATAGACGAATTTCATATTTACGGGATGACTGCTAATTTAGCATGTTTTTCAAAGGGACGTCACTCGCTAACACCCGTCATTCTGGTTTTCGGTCTCATTAGGGAAAGGACCGTCAGTAAATATTTTCTCTGGCAATGGTTACGATTTTCACTGTGGAAAGTACCCGAATAGCTTGAAATAATTAATTTAAAGACAATCGAGATATTACCCCTAGTCCAGTGATAGATACCCATGTATTCAAAATCTACTGCTGTCCCTTATTACAATGGAACCGTAAACCTGACTGTCGGGTCAGTAGGTTACTTCCCTTTGTGGAAAACGTTATAAAAACGGAGCCAAAGTCGGGATAAGAAATAAACATGAAAGTGGTCTATTGCGCCTCCCTCTGACTAACTTTCAATCCTTGAGCTGCTCGTGTACTTATTATCAATCAAAGTCTATGTATAAGTATGCAGGAAAAAATCACTTTTCACATTATTTCTGACATCACAGAGCAATAATTCTGATGTCATACAAATAACATGTTATCAAAGTATAATTGTAGTAACATGATAAAAGTGTCAGTACTTTAAGGTCAAGTACAAATACATGTACTGTATTATAAAGAATAAAGTTTGCAGAGCAGTTGTCATTCTTTTCTACATACTGTATTCTTTGTGCCCCCCCCCTTAATTTTGCTTGAAATCCTAAAGCACCGCCTCAAAATTCCTACTAGAAGCCATAATTTCTGTACATGTATTTATTTCATACGTTTTCCATGATTGATTTGTTACCAGTATTTCTAAATTGCACATGTGTATGGCATGCGTCCGAGTTTGTGATTGTAAACAATCAAGTTATTATGTTTTTCGTTTGCATTTCGGTACAAACAACTTATCTGCCTTATTCTATTCTTCTGTTTGTCAAAGATTTGAATATTTGAAGCATTTTTACATTGATCATGTTGATTACATTGTGTACTTGTGAAAGATCGAAGAATTTCCTTACAAAAACTTTGTTTTTAATACACTGTTTTTGTCCTACTTAATAAGAGCCCCTTTTTAAAATTTCTAAGCAATATGGTAATCATATTGAATATATGAGGGTGGGTAGGAGGGGTCTAATCCTGGGATCCCGTGAAAATACTTTTCAAATCCGGAATTCTCAAGAAAATAAATTGTTAAATCCTGAATCCCAAAAAATGGCAATGCAAATCACGGATCCCATTAAGGGTTAATCCTGAATTCCCGCTGAATAAAATGGCTATAGTCCCAGCATCCCAAAAAGGGCATTCCACCCCTCATATATACCTGCTATATGCTTATGTGTTAAGGAATAACAACTGTACTGCAATGCCAGTATAGTGTTGTTCCGTAATATTTGGATCAGGATACCTGTTATTGTTTCATCATACAATAAACATTAGGTAAATCTGTCAACTGAATGAATGATCATGAATGATGATGATGTTCCAATATTTCATTATGATAAACATCATTATCAACAACAATCTATATAGATAATAACATTTATCTAGTGTACAGTGCAAAAAAACACAATAGGACTGTTTTAATTAACGTCCATTACATGGCAGGTTTTTTGACAAGCAATGTGGTATACCGGAACTTGATCAACAATGGAACACAGAAATGCTTTTTGTAAATTTGAATATCTCTGAATATTATCTAGCTTGAAATTAGTTCAGGAACTGGTTAAACATGTTAAATAAAATAATTTTTAATTATCATTTTGAATTTAGTTTTAAAGACAATATACCATTGTATTTGTAACATTTAACATGTTAAAGTCTTCAATTTGGATTGATTTTTCTTAGATAAGAGATTATATATCTCATGAGTACTATTGTCTAAATTTATGTAAATTCTAAAAGCTAAGGTATTATTCCCTCCATCCATTGCTATCATAGTTTTGTCCTTACGAAATGTAGCTATATTTGATATTACTGATTATTCGAATCTCGTTTGGTTTTATGCGTTTTAAACATGTAACTGTGTGCGGATTTCCTATGTTAAGGTTCTAGTGCTGCTGATGAGGAATAATTTCCAAAATGGCAATACAGCTCAATAATTTATTGCATTCGCAGATAACATATGTGTTATTGTCTCATGTTCATTTACCCCATATCCTTTCATAAAATACTAGTATTACAATGTTTGCTGCTTAAATTGCAAGTCAATTACATATAATTCTTATATGATTTGCATAATAGGAAATACGCTGATATGATTGGTTGAATTTACTTCCGGTAGCAAATTCTGAAGTCGTTCATTTTTCGATAAACGACGTTGACCGAACTACATTTAAGTTCACCTTATACATGTTATAAATTCATACGCCGAGTAAATCAAATAGAACAAAAACGTGTGATTGNAGACCAAAAAAAAAAAAAAAATGAACAGCAACGGTCCATAAAATTTTTTGGGTAGCAGCAATTTTAGCGGGTTGGTCGTGGGAGGGGAAACAAACAATTTTTTATTTTTGGCCTGATGTTAATTACATAGAACATAATGGCAGAGTCATAAATGACAGTGTAAACACCAGCATTTCACCAGCAATTGTCTGGTGTTTTCACTCATGTCAGACCAGGGTGTTTTGTAACTGAAACACTCTGTCTGTACTGTATTACCAGGAAAAAACAACATCATAAAATTGGTATTTCAGCCAATAATTGTCTAAAAAATTTCATGCTTTTTCAATTGCGCCTCCCTCTGACTAACTTTCAATCCTTGAGCTGCTCGTGTACTTATAATCAATCAAAGTCTCTAATGTATAAGTATGCAGGAAAAAATCGCTTTTCACATTAGTTCTGACATCACACAGCAATAATTCTGATGTCATACAAATAACATGTTATCAAAGTATAATTGTATAAACATGATAAAAGTGTCAGTACTTAAAAGTCAAATACAAATACATGTACTGTATTATAAAGAATAAAGTTTGCAGTGCAGTTGTCATTCTTTTCTACATACTG
>MJUU01055298.1:13113-27375 GCA_002080025.1 Modiolus philippinarum | reverse complement strand
TTGTCTGTGGTAATTATTTTCCAATTTGGGTAAAATTTTGATAGGCGACCCCCTACTGGAATTTCTGGACACTGGCAAAGTAAACTTACTTCCGAGTCAGCTGTCATTCCTCTTTGGGATACGAAATCCCCAGGAACCCTGACTGCTACTTTTCCCTTGTTTTCCATCTTTCTTGGTCTGCAAGGTATCTTGTTTTGCTGAACCAATATTTTTTTCTTTGGTATTTCTGTTACCATAACTGGAAGATCCACCTGTGGTGGTAGAAGACTGACCTTTATTATAACTTTTTGGATAGGTTTGGTCTATTCTATTTGTTTAGCTATCTTTGGCCTAAAATCTTTGTTGCCTTGTACTTCAAACTTCCTTTTCCTGTTTGTAATATTAAATTCAGGAAGAAGGTCACTTAACTGATCCTTCTGTTCCTTCCTTTTCTCTAGACTGTTCTCAAAAGCTTGACCAAATAGCCCGTCATCTGTTAAAGGAAGATATTGAGATTTGTTATTCAAATCTTTTATATTAATTAAACCAGAATCCTGAGCAGCAGCCTTGCGACGAATTAAATGCATATATGCTCCTGTACGCCCTGCCTGGTCTAGTGATTTGGTAGACATTGCAAAAACATCTTTAACTGTTTGGCAAACAGCATTTTTGTCAAAATTATCATCTTCCAACGATGTCAACAAAGAAGCCAATGCTTGCTGTATATATAAAATGGAAATTATTTCCATTCTTGCGGCTAGCTGCCCCTGATAACCAAGTTTCTCAATTTGCTTATAAGGTTGGTTATATAACTGACGGTGGTTGTCCCATGATTTAACTGCTTTCTGTCCATGGGTTTGTCTCAACATAGGTTCTAAAATATCATCTAATGTTGGGACTTTTAGAAAATCAACTGCACTGTCATGTATAGGAAAACAGCTTTTATATTCCTCCCTGTATGCAGTAATACGATCAGGATTTTTGGATCTCCAGGAATTTTCAAGAATGTTGACCTGTGCCTGATCCAAAATCAAACCCACCTTGCTCTTTTCTTTGTCAATATCTTCTCTAAAGATTTTTGACAATAAATTGTTTCTAGTCTGACTGTCCTCAGATTTATTGCTTTGTAAATCATTACCCTCAGTATGCTGTACACCTAAATTATGCACCTGTGATACATTAACATGTTTTAAAAACCTTTCTGATTTATGGTTATAAACATCATCATGATCAGTGTCTTTCAATACTGGGCTGTCCCCAGACACACTGTCCAAGTCACCTTCATCTGACCTTATGTCAAATTCTCGACGTTCATGCTCATTTATGTTAAGAGATATTTCTGATCTTATATCTAAATCTCTGTTCCTGGAAATTCTTGGAGATCCTAAATCCTGATTCAAATTAGGCTCCAAACTGATAAGTGGCCTACGCTCCCCTGATGGGACGTTACCCACATTATGACAGTCAGATCTGGGCAAAGCTAAACTTTCCATATTCTGACTGTTAGAATGATTACTGGAGAATAAGTCAAACAATTTATCAAACTTATCATTGAAGTTATCCTCCATTTTCTTAAGTTTAGCGTCATACTCGGCCTGCATAGTTGCCGTTTTAGACATGTGTTTCTTTTTACTTACTTTGTCTGTTCTAGAGCATGTATTTTGTTTACTGTTATTGTCCACAGCTGTCGGACATGATTAAAAAAATGGCGGGTCCGTGCAGGATTCCGACTCCTGTAAATTGTCGGATTCCCCGTCCATGATGAACAAACCGTATAAAGTTTACAATAAATTAAGACGAAGCAAAAGTCTAAATTCAAAAATAAAGTAAAGTTTTGATGAGACGTGCGTCCTCGTCAACGCAAAACAAAAAACTGATCTTACCTGTGTTACAGGTGTTCTGGGTGAGTACATCACTTGGATGTTTGAAATTCTCGATCACCGGAACGTTTATTTTGCGAATCGGGACGTGCTAAAACGCGGACTATTCTAATTTACTATGTTAATACTTGGTAAGTATATTAAACAAAATCTATATAAAATCAAAGTATTGGCAAACAGGAAGTTTATTTACAACAAACATGAGAATTTGTTGCACAATGCATTCATCATTTGTATACCTCCGCTTTGTAAAAGCGGAGGGTATATAGTGATGGTGGTGTCCGTCCGTCTGTCCGTCCGTCCGTCATTCCGTCCGTCCGTAACACTTTTACTGTCAAAGTTTTCTCGGCTTCTACAGGGGGGAATGATTTGATATTTAGCATTAGGCTTCCAAATGATGAGTTGTACAGTGTCAGATATTTTCATGTTTGTGGCGCTACTACTTCCTGTTTGCCGATACATTAATACTTAGTTTCATATACCACTACTAATGAAAATTTTTCGTCAAATTTTTCTCTTCTTCCAAAAGAGGAAATGATTTCATATTTGGTCTGGAGCTTCATGATAATGAGTTGTACCGTGTAAGCTATTTTCAGGTTGGTTGAGCTACTACTTCCTGTTTACCGATACATTGGTATGTTGATGCTTAGTTATATATACCACTACTAATGAAAATTTTCGTCAAAGTTTTCTCTGCTTCTATACGTGGAAATGATTTAATATTTAGTCTCAAGCTTCATATAGATGAGTTGTACCGTGTAAGCTATTTTCAGGTTTGTTGCGCTATTACTTCCTGTTTACCGATACATTGATGCTTAGTTATACAGTCGAACCTCGATAAGTCGAAGTGCAAGGGTCTGGAAAATTTCATCGAGTTAACCGAGGTTCGACACAAGCGAGGTTGATTGAACGAATGCCAAGATATCGATATTGGCATGTGGTGTTATGTGTAATGGTGTAATATCCAGTGAACGTCGTTGTTTTTTTATGTTTATGTTGACAGTAATCTGTACTTCTCATTAATAAATAATAAATAAAGAAAGGGTTAAGTTTGTATAAATATTTTATTTACATGATTCATTTTAATAAAATTATTCAATAGCACTGAAGACTTACATTTATGATTCAATATTAGCACTACACAAATGAACACGTTGTTTACAAGTGTTACATAAAATTACAAAATACAACTAACGAAACGAACAAAGTCCTAATATGTCATCGGTGAGTGCTGACTGTTTGGCTTGTAGACGTCGCTGAAGTTGTTTCTTTGTCAAATAGGTCTGGAACTTGTTGATCATCGGCAGTATATCTCTGCTGTCGTCTTGGGTTTCTAAAAACATCTTTATTTCGTTTTGTTAAATTAATGATGCAATTTACAGTCATCAATCAATTCAGGCGTGTTGAAATCAGCTGATTAAGACCTGTGTTTTCCTTGACATGTTTGACATGTTTGATTGTTAAATAAACAAACATAATTAAACCAACAGTGATTAAGGAAATAGATTTACCTGAGATTGCATAATTTTACTAATTAATCACTCATTAAGGTAATGTAAATTCTCATTTACTGGACATCGACATATCCGAGTTAATTAGCACAGTTTATTTTCATACGGACTGACAAAATACCTCGAGTTATCCGAGATATCGATTTATCCGAGATCGACACATCGGAGGTAAAAATGCATTAGTTATACGGAAAATTTGCCGGGACCAACAAAACATATCGAGACATCCGAGTTATCGACACAACCGAGATCGACATAACGAGGTTCGACTGTATATACCACTACTAATGAAAGTTTTCGTCAAAGTTTTCTTTGCTTCTGTATGTGGAAATGATTTAATATTTATTCTCAACCTTCATAATGATGAGTTGTACCGTGTAAGCTATTTTCAAGTTTGTGGCGCTACTACTTCCTGTTTGCAGATATATTAATACTTAGTTTCATATACCACTACTAATGAAAATTTTTCGTCAAAGTTTTCTCTTCTTCCAAAAGTGGAAATGATTTCATATTTGGTCTGGAGCTTCATGATGATGAGTTGTACCGTGTAAGCTATTTTCAGGTTTGTTGCACTAATACTTCCTGTTTACTGATACATTGGTATGTTGATACTTAGCCTAAATTAAGTTTTTTGAATAACATTAAAAGACGCAGTTGACTTTAAAGATCAGCCTTTTATTTAAACTTCTTATTATATTGGGCATGTGGGGGTATTCATTTGTGGCCCAGTGGACCACAGTACCTCTAGTTGTCAAAATGAAGTAGTAATACAACAAATCTGAACAAAGCTTTACATCATATAACTCATCATTACCTAATTACAAATAATTCCTGCTAATACAAGCCATGGACTAAAATATGGTTTATAGTCAAGAATTAAAGTATCAACAAACAGTAACTTGTGGCATGACAAACATGAAAATTGCTTACACTATACAACTCCTCATTTCCAAGCTTGACATTCGCATCGATTCGAGCCAAGAAATCATTGAGGAAAATTTATTTATAGTAAAAAGTGAAAGATCTGCAAACAAGAAGTCATACAACAAACCTGGAAATCATTAAACTTTTTCAGCGAACAGGCATGACAACGCTGATACATTGTTATTGCTTACAAGATACAACTCATCATTTTCAAGCTCCAGCCATAATATTAAGTCATTTCCTCTCAGATTGTTGACAGAAAATCTTTATACATGGAATGTCAGACAGACAGACTGATGGACAAAGTGAAAGCTTTAGGACACCAGCATTTCGATGGAGGGGCCTAAAAATTTGGTTATATATTCGGGTTCTCCTTTCCACATCCAGTACCTGTAATACTTTCATTGGAAAGTCAGGCATTTAGTCGTTAATTCAGTTATTAGTCCCCTAACAGATTCGCCGAAGGGGACATCAGGTTTGCATTCCCTCAGTCTGTCACACTCAGTTTTCTGGACTTTTTTCCCATACCATAAGATATATTTATCTAAAATTTGGTATGTAAGTCTACCACCATGAGTTACAGATTATCTTTGAGTTTGGTTCTGGCTCATTGACTTTGGGTAGAGTTATGGGCCTTTGACTTAGAAAATTTTCATACGACCGCGAAAATTTTGCGGTCGTATATTGGTATGGTGCTGGCGTCGTCGGCGTCGTCGGCGTCTGTGGACAGAGTAACTTTGCTTCTAGTGGACGGATCATTATGAAATTTTAGTATGATTTATCTTGGCACACGCGTAAACAGAGGTTTTAATTTTGAGTTGGTGGCCCCGCCCGTTTTAGAAAAAGGGGCCAAAAAGGGGTAAAATTGGGTATTTTCACATTTTTGACTGTAGAAACTTTATTAATTGTTGGATTTTGATGGGGTTTGTTTCAGTGTGCTCCTGAGAAAATTTCCAATCTGGAGTATGCCCAAAGGATTTCACATAGCATGTACCGCTTACGAGATAAATGGGGCCCAACAGGGGCAAATCTCAAAAAAAATAATTTTTTTATTTTTAGTCCGATTTTGATGCAGTTTTTTTTCAATGGATTCCTTGTGAAAAATTAATATGGCGCTCAGTTATTAGATTTTTGATAACTTGTTTCCTTTCCCAGCTATGAGGGGCTGAACGGGGCCAAAATTGTGAATTTGCAGATTATGTAGAATTTTTATTTTTCATCGGATTTCGTTGGGATTTTTTTCTTTGGATTCCTCTTGATCTAAGCTTTCAGTAGTATGCCAACGGATTTTGTGTAGGTCTTTTAGTTTCCGAGCTACAAGGGGTCAAAGGGGCCAAAAATGCAATTTTTCTAAATATGTCAAATCTTTATTTTTCATGGGATTTCGATGGGATTTTTTTCTTTGGATTCCTCTTGATATAAGCTTTCAGTAGTATGACAACAGATTTTGTGTAGCTTTTACCGTTTCCGAGCTACAAGGGGTCAAAGGGGCAAAAATTGCAATTTTTCTAAATATGTCATATCTTTATTTTTCATGAGATTTCGATGGTTTTTTTTTCTTTGAATTTCTATGGATGTTAAGTTTTAGTTGATAAAACATATTTTGCATAGCTCTTACCTTTTTTTATCAGTAAGTAATCAAAAGGATTTATTTATTCCCTATTTTGTTTCTAGCTAATAACTGTGTTTAGCTTCTTTTTGTGTCCATCTAATTATTGTGTCAAGCTCTTTACTGTGTCCACATTCACTTAAAACTACTTTTGTTGAAATTTCGTGGTCGACATGCTGCGGTCGTATCATGCTGCGCTCGGCGTAGCCCTTTATTCTAAACTGTTCCATATATTAAGCTAATATTTGCTCTATGAGTCTAGCACTATGAGTTACAGATCAAGTGGGGATTTCTTTCAGGTCCATTGATATTTGAATTAGTTATGGGCCTTTGACTCAAAAAATTTGGTAAAATACAGGTTTTCTGGACTAAACTGTTCCAGATATTAACCCTTTGGCCGACAAGTCCGGCTACAGCGGGATTTTTGCTTCAGACAGCTGACAACGAGTCCCGCTCTAGCGGGATTCAATACGTGTTTGAATTTCCAGCCTCGTGTATCGATTTAGACTAGAGTTGTCTTTCTTTAATGAGTTTCCCGGATGTGAATAAGAATGGTGCTTCCGTTGCAAAAAACTGGATGAAAAAAGGACGAAAAATGTGGATTTTACACAAATTTAAAGTTCAGGAACAAACTTTGATGAAATTCTTCGTGATTTAATGGACAAAGGATTATAAAATTTTGACGAAAATGAGAATTTTAGCCAGGAATACATAACGAAACAGCATCGTATTGTTGAAATGTTCACTTCGTTGATGTTTTCTCATTTTTAGAAAATTTCTTTTGAAACTTTTAACGGGAATACGAATTTTTCCAAAATCGGACAAATTTCGTGCATGGTATTCAAATTTTCACGTGAAAATATATATGGCATTGACTCGAAAATAAATAAAATACAAAGGTCTGTAATCGTTTATTCTCAAGCAAAAAAATTAACATTCAACTCCCAAAAATGAATTTCTGATAGATATTTAAAGTGCAGCACCCATCAATGTGTTCACTCTGTCAGGGAAGCCATCGTCTCAGAGTTACTTCCGCCTGGGACACTATCGGTGAAAGGGTTAAGCTGATAGTTGCCATGTTAGTCAACCACTATGAGTTACAGATTAAGTTAAAGTTTTGTTCAGGTCCATTGACTTTTGACTGAGTTATGGGCCCTGATCTTAGAAAATTTTGGTAAAATATAGGTTTTGTGGATTTTTTATATTAAGATGATATTTGCTTGTGAGTCTACCACCATGAGTTACAGATTAAGATGAAGCTTTCTTCTGGTCCACTGATTTTGACAGATTTTGAAAGATTTTGGACCTTGGAAAACTTTTTTCTCTAACTATTATTGCTGGTTCCACTGCTAGGGGACTTCTGTATTGCCTTGCAATACGATCCACACTTGTTAATTAATCCCCTACCGGCTTCGCCGAAAGGGACTTTAGGTTTGCACTCCGTCAGTTCTTCTGTCAGTCCGTCGCACTCAGTTTTCTGGACTTTTTTCCCATACTATAACAGATATTTTCTTAATATTTGGTATGTAAGTCTACTAGTATTAGTTACAGATCAAGTTCGAGTTTGGTTCCGGTTCATGGATTTTGGATGGAGTTATGGGCCTTTGACTTAGAAAATTTTGGTAAAATATAGGTTTTCCGGACTTTTTTTCTAAACCCTTCCAGATATTAAGCTAATATTTGCTATGTGAGTCTACCATTATGAGTTACAGATCAAGTTTGAGTTTGGTTCTAGTTCATTGATTTGGGACGGAGTTATGGGCCTTTGACTTAGAAAATTTTGGTAAAATATAGGTTTTCCAGACTTTTTTACTAAAGTGTTCCAGATATGAACTTAATATTTGCTATGTGAGTCAACCACTATGAGTTACAGATCAAGTTTGAGTTTGGTTCCTGTCCATTGATTTTTGGATGGAGTTATAGGCCTTTGACTTAGAAAATTTTGGTAAAATATAGGTTTTCCAGATTTTTTTGCTAAAACCGTGTCAGATATAAGTTTTATATATATGTGAGTCAACCACTATGAGCTACAGTTCAAGTTTGAGTTTGGTTCCGGTCCATTGATTTTGGACGGAGTTAAATAGGCCTTTGACTTAGAATATTTTGATAAAATATAGGTTTTCCGGAATTTTTTTCTCTAAACTAATCCAGATATTAAGCCAATATTTGCTATGTGAGTCTACCATTATGAGTCACAGATCAAGTTTGAGTTTGGTTCCATTCCATTGATATTTGAAGGAGTTATGGGCTTTGGACTTAGAATGTTTTGGTAAAATATAGGTTTTCCAGGTTTTTCTTTTAAACCATTTCAGATATTAAGCTGATATTTGCATTGTTATTACCATTATGGGTGACAGATCAAGTTTGAGTATGGGTTGAGTCCATTGATTTTTGACTGCATTATGGGCCTTGGGCTCGGGAAAAGTTTTCTTCTTTTTAACTATTTTTGCTGGTAGAACAAAGAATTATTCCACCGGTAGGGGACTTCTGTATTGCCTTGCAATATGACTCCGTCAGTTCTTCTGTCAGTCCGTCGCACTCAGTTTTCTGGACTTTTTTCCCATACTATAACAGATATTTTCTTAATATTTGGTATGTAAGTCTACTAGTATTAGTTACAGATCAAGTTCAAGTTTGGTTCCGGTTCATGGATTTTGGATGGAGTTATGGGCCTTTGACTTAGAAAATTTTGGTAAAATAAAGGTTTTCCGGACTTTTTTTCTAAACCCTTCCAGATATTAAGCTAATATTCGCTATGTGAGTCTACCATTATGAGTTACAGATCAAGTTTGAGTTTGGTTCTAGTTCATTGATTTGGGACGGAGTTATGGGCCTTTGACTTAGAAAATTTTGGTAAAATATAGGTTTTCCAGANTTTACCCTTGTCCGTCCATCCGTACGTCCATCCATCCAATCAAAATTTTCGTCAAGGATTTCTCAGCTTGTGTATACAGGAATGATTTGATATTTGGTATGAAGCTTTGGTATGATGAGTTGTACCGTGTCTACTCTTTTCAAGTCCATCACTCATCTACAGGGATGTGATACTTCCGCGGAATCGCGGATTTCCGCGTCTCCGATCCTGACTGATTCCTTTTTTATATGTAATTGTATACTTCCGCCAGGCTGATTTCCGGTTATTTCCGCGGGTCATCAAATGTTTGAATCTCATCCCTGCATCTACTTCCTGTTTGCCGATATATCTCTATGGGGGNTCAACCATGGGAATTTGACCCCCCACCATGGGATTTTGAACCCTTTTTGAGAATATGAAATTAAGGGGGTTCGATTTTCCATGATGGGGTTCAAAATAAAATGGAATAAAATTGACCCCGGGGTCAATTTTCCATATGGTATTTTGACCCCGGGTTCATTATTCCATATGGAATTTTGACCCCGGGGTCAATTTTGGGGGGGTTCAAAATTCCATATGACACCGGTCCATTGATTTTGGACGGAGTTAAATGGCCTTTGACTTAGAATATTTTGATAAAATATAGGTTTTCCAGAATTTTTTTCTAAACTAATCCAGATATTAAGCCAATATTTGCTATGTGAGTCTACCATTATGAGTTACAGATCAAGTTTGAGTTTGGTTCCATTCCATTGATATTTGAAGGAGTTATGGGCTTTGGACTTAGAATGTTTTGGTAAAATATAGGTTCCCCAGGTTTTTCTTTTAAACCATTTCAGATATTAAGCTGATATTTGCATTGTTATTACCATTATGGGTGACAGATCAAGTTTGAGTATGGGTTGAGTCCATTGATTTTTGACTGCATTATGGGCCTTGGGCTCGGGAAAACTTTTCTTCTTTTTAACTATTTTTGCTGGTAGAACAAAGAATTATTCCACCGGTAGGGGACTTCTGTATTGCCTTGCAATATGATCCACACTTGTTAATGATTTGTTAATTAAGCTTATCGTGTAGTAAAACATGGTTAACTTGGTTTAACATTTTCATGGTTAACCTTGGTTTTATTTAGGCAAATCATGAATATTGAAGTGTAACTTAATAGATGCTATCCATTATGATTTTGTCTCTGAAATAAAACAACTACCATAGCTAATGGTAGTTTTTAGTGATACAGATTTTCTTTCTTTCTTTCTAGTCTGATTCAGTGACATGTTAGCATTAGATTAGAATGATAAAAACATTAAGCTTTCTCATAATTTATTGAAGCATTTTTTGGAACGTGCTGGACTTTTAAAAAAAATCCTTGCCTTTGAATATTTTTTATGCCCCTGCTGTTATGGGGGTATTCAGTTTTACCCTTGTCCGTCCATCCGTACATCCATCCATCCAATCAAAATTTTCGTCAAGGATTTCTCAGCTTGTGTATACAGGAATGATTTGATATTTGGTATGAAGCTTTGGTATGATGAGTTGTACCGTGTCTACTCTTTTCAAGTCCATCACTCATCTACTTCCTGTTTGCCGATATATCTCTATGGGGGGGGTCAAATTTTCACTTGAGTTTTTTCATTGTTTTTGTCTACTGACTTCATGCATTGTTTGAGAAAAAATGACGAAAGTTATCTACCCACCAATAAAGTCAGGTTTGGGAAAACTAAATTTTAATTCATCCTGTCCCAGCAACATTTTGCAATTCATATTGACCTCATATTCATCGACCATTGTAATTTTTTTTTACATCCTTTATTTTCAAGTATGCACTTGACATAAAGCTTAAATCAGTTACTTTGATAGCATGATAAATCTTGTACCTCCCTGCCATGGCCGAGACATATCTGTGTGTTCATTCTTGTGACTATTGCAATTTGAATTGTATTTGTTATATATTTCTTGTATTTTTTATGTATTGCATTTATTATTTGTATTTATTTTAAACATTATGTATCGGTATATTATTGAAATGAGGGCCTTCGAGAAGATTGGTTGTACCAACTGTGTTTACCCTCTATAAGTAAGGCATTTACTTACTACTTTCTAATATTCTACAGAGGTAAACAGTTGAACAGCAGTGAAATCATTACTAAAAAGATAAAGAATATGGATGATGTAGATGTTATTGTACAGACTATAGATGAAACAGGTATGCTAATATTGGGTCACTTTACAGGTATTAAGAATTTTTGTCATCTGATAGTTCTGTTGCACTGTGTCTGTGGACCTAGTAAGTTCAGCTTCACACTTTCCCTTGGACTGCAAATCCTCAAAAACTGCTGCTTTGATTTTGTTCAATTATTTTACAGATTTGTTAGTCACCATAGGTTCTTGATTAAGTTGCAAATCAGATTTTGTAGGAGTTATGGGACTTTGATTATTTGGATATTATTATGCTATTTCAGCTTCTGGATTTCTTTCGTATTTTATAGGATTGTTAGTAATTTTATGGATAAGATTATATAGCAAAACCATTTTGATTTGTCAAATATTTGGGAGTTATGAGACTTGGAATATTACGGCATTGTTATACTATTTGCAGATCGTGTTGCCATAAATAACTCAGAAATTGTGTCTTTGATTTCTTTCAAATTTTACAGGATTGTTGATTATTTTATGGACTAAAACATATTGCACAGCCATTTTGATTTGTCAAATAGATTTTCTAGGAGCAATAACTAGACTTTAAATATTTTAACATCGATTCAAGTTCAAGTTTCTTTATTTAAAGATGAATAACATAAGCTCTTGAATCGTCTATATAAAAACTTAAAAAAAGAACAAACAAAAGCACATGCAATACATAATTAAGGCAATATTTACACAGTTACACCACATTAAAACACATAGCACATATCATTTAAAAATAGCACATATAGCAAATAAAGGCATAATGCATAGCACATAACACATATAATTTAAGAAAGCACACATTAAGCAAAGGTCACACAATTAAGGTAGATCGGTAGTCTTCCGCCATTTTGAATTTGTTATTTATGCTGTTATGGTATTATCTGCTTTTTAAATATGCAAATATTTTTACTTGTAATGAATCAATCAATATTATATCCATAATACAAAATGCAAAGGNATGAATTTTAGCAAAACGTAAGAAAGCAGTAAATGCAAAGCAACTGTAAATTATTTACATGCACTACAGTGACATGAGTTGCCAGACCAGGTACTTATTAATTTAGAAAATTGATTAAAATTTGTTTCAATTCTAAAATGATCTTGCATCTCATTCCACAGATGGGAGATCTTGTGGACCAAAAGCTGGAATACCTCTTTATTGGCAATATTTACATTTTTCTCTTTGATCTTACTGACTGATATTGTCAGTATCTCTGTACTGACTTGATACAAGAAAATATCAGGCAATGATGTCACGAATATGATGTCATGACTCTTATGACATTGCCGATAAAAACAATAATGGTAGTTTTGAAGGTCTCGACAGAAAATATCACTAGTAATACAGCTCGTCCTATCGTTCTCGCTGCGATACGGTTATATTTTCTGTCTTGACCTATTCTATATACCTCAGACTACTTTGAAATGTATTAGGATTAATAAAATTGATATGTATACTATGCCACCATTTATTTTTGCTACTAAAAAAATTATTTGACAAACAAAAAATGCAACATGTTTCAGTCCATGATGAAAACTTATCAAACAAACCAACAGAAAATGCCAAGTCTGTCAATACAGAGCATAAGGATGTAGATGTTCCAACGCCACAACCAACAAAGGAGCAACCCATGACTAATACACCATCAATGGGAGAAGATGAACATGGAGTACTGACGATTTGTTTGAAACACTTGCATAAGGAAATTCAATCGTAAGTATTGTCTCCCTTGAAACAGTAGAATTATGTTTGACACATATATAATGCTACATTGAAAATTCCTTTCAAATGACATGAAGCAAGCAAGTTTAATAAGCTTATGTTCTTTCTTATTTTGTAAGGTACATCATTTTATAAAAAAAATAAGTCAAGACTGTCATACCAGGTAATTTTCTCAAAGAGGGTATATGGTAATCAAGAATTTAACTTGATGTTTCATTAGTGGAATGATTTGAAAGGAAACACATTTTCTTAAAAGTGATGATTAGTGTGGTCTAATAAGAGTGATTTGAAAAGAAATTGTCGCTAAAACCACCAAAATAAGATCTCAACAAAATGCATTTTTCCCCTCAAGTTTTAATATATTGTATTTAAAACCATGAATTTCAGTGTCAACAAAATCTCATATTTTCACTCAGTGAAAATAAACAATATATTGTCACTGTAGGAAATGATGTCATGTAAATATCTGGTACATCAATATGAAAAAAATAATCCTGAAAGTTGCACATAAATATTTTATGAAAGGATATGGATTAAGTAAATCTGTTTAAAGATTACAAATTTTATATAATAATAGGTATAACTAATTGACTGTGATGAATATCAAATTAAAATGTCACTGGTGTTGAACAACACAATGGATTCAAGCCTGTGTCTTTCAGCAGACGTGACAATATTTTTTATATTCATCAGGGTCAATTAGTTATACTATAATTACAGTAGAACTTCGATGGCTCAAACTGCAATAACTCGAACACCATGAATGTCTCGAACCTGTTTTCTGGTCCCTTTGTTCAAGTTTAAACAGATCGACCTCGATAGCACGAACATCCCTCTAACTCGAACTGTTTTCATTGGTCCCTTGGGTGTTCGAGCAATCGCAGTTCGACTGTATTTGATCTTGGTCCAAAGGAAAGATGTTAATGCATTAAATTTCCATTCCCTTTAAATGACATGATAGCTCCTGGATAATTTTCTGATAATATATTTTGTATTTGTTTTATTTTAAACCACAGGAAAGATGTGAATGGATTCTTTGCCGACCCTGTGAATGACACGATAGTTCCGGGATATTCTCAGATTATAGCACACCCAATGGACTTCAGTACCATGATGACAAAGATAGATAATAACAAATACAATAATGTCATGGAATTTAAGGTAAAAGTTGTTCGGAAATCTTGTATATTTTTATTATTATCTAGAGATCTCACAAAGCTGAAGGAATCAAATTTATCTATGCAGCATTATGGATATTCGGTAATCACTTATTGTGGGCTTTATACATAGGCAGGGGATGTGTATGATTCATATCAAATAAATGAATCTGCCCCACATGTCTCTTGTTTATCTTTCTTTTTTTCCACTTTTTTGGCATGGCCATAAAGTCAGGGATGTAAAGAGTCTAAATTACTATGGGAAGTGCTTCAGAAGTTATTTTGAAGATACATGTATAACTTTGTTTTTTTTAACAATATTTATCCTGAATTTTAAGAACTAGAAGTAAATATATTGTGTGATGCTTGTTCATGTACAGGTTGGAAATACTTTTATTTGTACAATATAAATCATTTCAAATGTAGGTCTATTACAGT
>MJUU01055297.1:70772-83978 GCA_002080025.1 Modiolus philippinarum | reverse complement strand
TAACATAGGGACCCTATGGGAAATACATTCAAAGGTCTTTTCTCCTGAAACCACTATAAGCCAATAGGAACCAGACTTGAATACAATTGTCCTTGGCTTGTTCCCTTTAAAGTTTCTGATTTTTATTTTCGTACCTCATCCAAGATGGTCGTCAGTACAGGACATAGTTTAACATAGGACCCTATTGGAAATGTATTCAAAGATCTTCTTCTCTGAAACTTCTGAGCCAATTGGAACCAAACTTGATCACAATAGTCTTTAGGTGGTCCCCTTGAAAGTTTGTGATTTTTATATTCATACCTCATTGAAGGTCGCTGCCAGCAGAGAACATAGTTTAACATAGGGACCCTATGGGAAATGCGTCCAAAGATTTTCTCCTCTGAAACTACCAAGCCAAATTCAACTAAACTTGGTCACAATAGTCCTTGGCTTGTCCCCTTCAAAGTTAGTGATTTTGATGTTCGTACCTCATCCAAGATGGCCGCCAGTGTGCAACATAGTTTAATATAGGGACCCTATGGGAAATGCATTCACATGTCTTCTCCTCTGAACCTACTGAGCCAATTGGAACCAAGTTTGGTTATGATTGTCTACGGGTGTTCCCTTTCAAAGTTTGTAATTTTTATGTTTGTAACTCATCCAAGATTGAAAATGTCACATCTGGTTTATAGTATGATTTATAGTATGAATGGGTGGTCTCTTCGTGACAATGAATAAAACCAGTCACCAGGTGAGCGATACAGGCTCATGTGAGCCTCTAGTTCCTATAATTTCCTATATTTGACCCTAGAATGTTATATTCTGTTCTTTGCAATCAATTTGGTTATTTTTGATAATTTTGTGTATGCTGTTTTATAAAATTTTTCGCACGAAAACGTGCACAATGATTTTCAAAACTCAAACTTTCAAAAGATTTGAATGTCATTCGATATTTTAATTAAATTTATCTGTTTTCCACTTCAAGCAAAAATGAAATTCCTATTTACATCCCAATCACAAAATTTTCATATATGATTCTTTGCTTGCAGTTGGCAAAATTGTAGAAAAATTGGAAGATTTTGTTCCTATTTTTCTCCTATATTTGGATTCTGATTTTCCTATTTTTCTGAAGTTTTCCTATATAGGAATGACCAAAAGTGGCTTTACAGCCTGATGTAGGTGTTAACTGTTCTTTTTGACATTTGACCATATGGGAAAACATTTAGAGATCTTCTCATCAGAAACTACCAGGCCAATTGGAACCAAACTTTGCCACAATAGTCCTTGGGTGGTCCCCTACAAAAAAGTTGTTTTTCAGGTTCGCCGCTTATCCAAGATGGCTGCCAGCGGGGAACATAGTTGAACATTGGATCCTATGGGAAAACATTCAGAGATCTTCTCCTCAGAAACTACTGAGCCAATTGGAACCAAACTTGGTCAAATTAGTCCTTAGGTAGTCCCCTACAAAATATTTTTTTTGGGTTCGCCTCTTATCCAAGATAGCCACCAGCAGTGAACATAGTTGAACATTGGATCCTATGGGAAAACATTCAGTGATCTTCTCATCAGAAATTACTGAGCCAATTGGAACCAAACTTGGCCACAATAATCCTTGGGAGGCTGTCTACAAAAAAATTGTTTTTCAGGTTCGCTGCTTATCCAAGATGGCCGACAGCGGGGAACATAGTTTAACATCGGACCCTATGAGAAAACACATTCAGAGATCTTCTCCTTAGAAACTACTGAGCCTATTGGAACCAAACTTGGCCACAAATATCCTTTGGTTGTCCCCTACAAAAAATTGTTTTTCAGGTTCGTTTCTTATCTAGGATTGCCGTCAGCAGTGAACATAGTTTAAAATTGGACCCAATGGATAACATTCAGAGATCTTCTCAGAAACTACCAAGCCTATTAGAATCAAACTTGGCCACAATAGTCCTTGCGTGGTCCCTATAAAAAAAATGTTTTTAGTTCGCCGCTTATCCAAGATGGCCGCTAGAGGGGAACATAGTTTAACATTGGACCCTACGGCAAAACATATTCTATCAGTATGGCTGTCAATGGAATTTGTTAAGCACCAGGTTCCAGGTGAGCAATACAGGCTCTTGAGAGCCTCTTGTTTTGAATTTTAATAACTTTCTCAAATCATGCTCAATATAAATGAAATTTTGACAAAATATTCAGTGCAACTTCATCATTGAATCCCAAGTTTATTTTTATGCCCTGCCCACGAATGTGGAAGGGGCATATAGTGTTACCCTTGTCCGTCTTTCCGTCCATACGTCCGCTTAAGTTTTGCATTAAAATCCATTTCTCAGAAACTGTATCAGGTAGAACAGTAGGTAGATCTTTGATAGTACTACATAGTTCACAAGGTAGTTTGACTCTTTGACCTATATTTCATGCTTGAGTGATTCTGGTTCAGTTTTATGTTGAAGTCCATTTCTCAACAACTATACATTATAGGACAATGATATTTCATCAAATTAATCGCCTTGATGAGTTGTACCTAAATCATTGACGATTAGGTGGCTTTGACCTATATTTTACGCTTCAGTGACTTTGGTTAAGTTTTGCGTTAAAGTCCATTTCTCAACAAATTTACATTATAGGACAATGATATTTCATCAATTAATTGCCTTGATGAGTACAACCCAAATCATTGACAATTAAGTGGCTTTGACCTGTATTTTACGCTTCAGTGACTTTGGTTAAGTTTTGTGTTTACGTCCATTTCTCAACAACTTCACATCATAGGACAATGCTATTTCATCAAAGTAATTGCCTTGATGAGTACTACCCAAATCATTGACAATAAGGTGGTTTTGACCTACATTTTATGCTTCAATGAATTTGGTTAAGATTTGCCCTTAAGTCCATTTTTCAACAACTACACATTATAGGACAATGATATTCCATCACATTAATTGCCTTGATGAATACTGCCCAAATTAATGACAATTAAGTGACTACATTTTGATATGAGGTTATCCTTTGGGATAAATATTTTGGCAGGGCATCCGTGTCTTACAGACACATTCTCTAGAAAAAATAATTCCAATTTTTCTGTATTTTGCCATTAGTTGGACTTAGTTTTTGGGATCAATTATTTTGGTTTACACCATATCTCAGCAACTACATGCCATAGACAGATGATGATTGGTAAGTGGTTACATCTTTAGTAGTAACCAACATCCATACCAGAATTAGGTCACCTTGACCTATAATATCTGCATCAATGAATTTGGCTTCATTTTAACTTAAGGTTGATATATCAAACAAAATTGGGATAAAGGAATTTGATTTTGATGTAGATCTAGAATTGGTGCATAAAGTCTATAGATACACCAAAAGCTTTTGGAATTTTATTAAGATACAATTTGGTAAATTTCCTGAAAATGTACAAGATAAACATTTTTGAAATCTTTGCTGAGAATCAAATTTTTTAGCCATTTTTATACCACCGCAAAAAAAATTTTGAGGTCGTATATTGGTATGATACTGGCGTCGTCGGCGTCTGTAGACTCTTCGTTTCCGTGCGATAACTTCAGTTCTAGTTGATCAATCCTTATGAAATTTTAACATAATGTTGCTTGTCACAAAAGGAAGGTTGGGATTGGTTTTGGGTATTGTGGCCCCGCCTGTTTTTTTTTTTAAAGGGCCAAAAAGGGCCAAATTAGGTGTTTTCATATATTGGGCAGTAGAATATTTATTATTTAGTGTGATCCTAAGGAAATTTGGAATCGGTAGTATGTCAACGGATTTCATGTCACATGTACTGTTCATGAGATAAATGGGTCCCAAAAGGGGGAAATCTCAAAAATCTATTTTTTTCATTTTTTGTCCAATTTTGATGCAGTTTTTTTCATTAGATTCCTTATGAAAAATTAATATGGCGCTCAACTTTTATATTTTTGGTAACTTGTTTGCTTTCCGAGCTATGAGGGGCCGAACGGGGCCTAAATTGAAAATTTGCTGATTACCTGAAATTTTTATTTTTCATCGGATTATGATGGGATTTTTTTCTTTGAATTCGTCTTGATATAAGCTTTCAGAGGTATGCCAACGGATTTTGCGTAGCTCTTACCGTTTTCGAGCTACAAGGAGTCGAAGGGGCCAAAATTGCAAATTTTTTAAATATGTGAAATCTTTATTTTCCATCGGATTTCAATGGGATTTTTGTCCCCCGCCGCACCGCGACGGTGGGACATAGTAATGGTCTGCGTCCGTGTGTCCGTCCGTCCGTCCGTCCGTCCGTCCGTCTGTCCGTCACACTTTCTTGTGGACGCAACTCCTCGGAAACCGTGTATTGGATTTTGTTCAAATTTTGTAGGATTGTTAGTCACTATATGTACTAAATCATATCGCACCGCCATTTTGATTCGTCAATTTTTATAGGAGTTATGGGACTTTGACCATTTTTAGCAATACTATACAACTGGAGATCTTGTGGACGCAACTCCTCGGAAACCGTNTTTTCTTTGAATTCCTCTTGATATAAGCTTTCAGTAGTATGTCAACGGATTTTGCGTTGCTCTTACTGTTTCCGAGCTGCAAGGGGTCAAAGGGGCCAAAATTGCAAATTTTCGAAATATGTGAAATCTTTATTTTTCATCGGATTTTGATGGGATTTTTTATGCCTCGCCACGAAAGTGGAAGGGGCATATAGATTTACCCTTCTCCGTACGTCCGTACTCCGTACGTCCATACGTCCCGCTTTCAATTTTCGCATGTAGATCCGTAGTTTAGTAACCTGAAGTGATATCTTTATGATATTGAATCATAACATTCACCTCTATGAGTACTACCCAATGCACCAACAATTATGTGTCCATGACCTACATTTCATGGTTGAGTGACCTTGGTTAAATTTTGCGTTAAGGTCCATTTCTCATCAACTGTACATGATACCATTATGATATTGCATCATAGCATTCACCTTAATGAGTACTACCCAAAACACTAATAATTTGGTGTCCATGACCTACATTTCACACTTGAGCGACTTTGGCTAAATTTTACGTTAAAGTCCATTTCTCGTCAACTATACATGATACCATTATGATATTGCATCATAACATTCACCTTAATGAGTACTACCATGAGCACTAACAATTGGGTGTCCATGACCTATATTTCACACTTGAGCGACTTTGGTTAAATTTTGCGTTTTGGTCCATGTCTCATCAACTATACATGATACCATTATGATGTTGCATTCTTACATTCATCCTAGTGAGTACTACTCAAAGCACTTACAATTAGGTGTCCATGACCTACATTTCACACTTGAGTGACTTTGGTTAAATTTTGCGTTAAGGTACATTTCTCAACAACTATACAAGTTAACTTTATAATATTGCCTCATAATATTCACCTTTATGAAATCTACCCAAAGCACCAACAATTAAGTGTTCATGACATACATTTCATGGTTGAGTGACTTTGGTTAAATTTTGCGTTTAGGTCCATTTCTCAACAACTATACATGATATCTGTTTGATATTTCTTCATAGCATNAAGCAGCAACAATTATATGTCCATGACCTACATTTCATGGTTGAGTGACTTTGGTTTAATTTTGCTTTTAGATCCATTTTTCATTAACTATACTTGATATCTTTATGCTATAGAATTATGATATTCATCTTAATGAGTACTACATAAAGCATCAACAATTAGCTTCATAACTTGAGTGACTTCATTTCAGTTTTGTGTTTCGGTCTATTGCTCAGCAATTTTACATATCTTCATAATATTGCCTCATAACATTCATGCTCACCCTTATGAGTATTCTCCTAAACCCCAACAATTAGGTGTCCTTGTACATTTCATTTTATGACCTACATTGCATGCATCAGTGACCTATCATTTATCCTGTTTTACAAACTATGCATAATATCCTTATAATGTTTCCCTTTATAAGCACTTCACAGTTCCCCACTTATAAGGTTCCATGAGGGACTTTGGTTAAATTGGTCTAAAGTTCATTTATCTACTAATAATGCCTATTGCGGGGCATCCGTGTCTTATAGACACATTCTCTTGTTTCTTTGAATTCCTCTTGATATAAGCTTTCAGTAGTATGGCAACGGATATTGAGTAGCTCTTACTGTTTTTGAGCTACAAGGGGTCAAAGGGGCCTAAATTGCAAATTTTCGAAATATGTGAAATCTTTATTTTTCATCGGATTTCAATAGGATTTTTTTTCTGTGGATTCCTCTTGATGTAAGCTGTCAGTAGTATGGCAGCGGATTTTGCGTAGCTCTTACCGTTTTCAAGCTACAAGGGGTCAAAGGGGCCAAAATTGTAATTTTCGAAATATTTGAAATCCTTATTATTCATCGGATTTTGATCAGATTTTTTTCTTTCGATTCTTCTTGATATATTCTTTCAGTAGTAAGTCAACAAAGTTGGCATAGCTTTTCCCGTTTCTGAGAAAAAGGGGCCATAGGGGCCAAAATTGCAACTGATTCAAGCTCTTTATTGTGTCCATTTATTTACTGTATCAGGCTCTTTACTGTGTCCTCATTCATTTGAATTGCACTCGTGTTCAAATTTCAGTATTCGACAAGCTGTGGTTGTATCATGCTGCGCTCAGCGTAGCCCTTTATTTCATCTGAGACATAGTTCTGAAATCTAAGAATAAAAAAATGTGGTTCCAATTTTGGCAAATTTCCTGAAATTCTCAAAGACTAGCAATTTTGGGGAATTCTTGTTAGCAATCATGCTTTTTGGATGTATTTAGTCAAAACAAATATTTTCAATGGTAAGATTTCAAAAATTTTAATTCCAAATTTGGTAAGTGTCCTGAAACTTTCAAAGACTAGCAAGTTATGGAAATTCTTGTTAGCAACCATGCATTTAGGAGGAATTTTAGTCAAAGCAAATATATATTCAATGGTTAGATTTCAAAAAAAATTATTCCAGTTTTGTTAAATTTCCTGAAAATCTCAAAGACTAGCAATTTTTGGGAATTCTTGTTAGCAGTCATGCTTTTTGAATGAAGTTTAGTCAAAACAAATATTTTCAGTAGTTACATTTCAAGAATTTTTTTATTTCAATTTTGGTTAATTTCCTTATACTCTCAAAGACGAGTTATTTCTTGGAATTCTACTCAGCAAACACATCTTAATATAGGCTAAATAACAATGACAGTGAGCAGGTGAGACACTAGGTTCCGGGGAACCTTGAAAAATTACGTATGTGCAAACTGTATATAATATTTTATATTGAGTCTCAGATCTGATCATAATTGGTTCAGTATTCTATATACAGATGTTCTAAATATAAATATTTCATACCACATGACTCTAAAATTTTGAATCACATGATCTAGCTGTCACATGGTTTGTTTTTAGGCAATATTACTGTTTAGGGGGCAGTTTTTATTGATATTGTATTCATTACAGGATAATATGAAATATGATCCAATATTGATATTGTATTTATTACAGGGTAATATGAAATATGATCCAATATTGATATTGTATTTATTACAGGGTAATATGAAATATGATCCAATATTGATATTGTATTTATTGCAGGGTAACATGAAATATGATCCAATAGATGACCATGACATGGCTGGTATACATGACAAAACTTTATTAAACAATATGGCCTCCTTATTATCAGTAAATCCAGAGGAGTTACAAAAGGCTTTATGTTCTCGGGTGATAGCAGCAGGAGGACAGGTTGTAGAGAAAGGATTGACTGTGTCAGATGCTTTGTATGCCAGAGATGCATTTGCTAAGGTTAATATTTTGTTTTAAAAGTAGTTCTAGTAATGCATGTATCATGCAGGGAAATTATTTACATATAAATCAATTTTAATGTTGGTTGAAATAGAATTCTAATGCAGTATAATTGCATTATTGGGCAGCGTTCTCGGTAGACATAAAACATCTGGTGCAACACCAGCCTTTTTTTTGTGACGCCAGTGCCCTTATCATCAAGTCTGCCCTTTTTGTTGAGCACCAGTGCCGTTTTGCTCGAATTTCTGATGTAAAATCACTGGTAAAATCTCCCATAAACGTACTTTGTGGAGCTAAAAGTTAGGGTATATATATCCGGTTATTGATTTTATGCCAATCAACACAGGTAGGTTTGTGACAGGTAAACAAGTTAATTAGACTGATTAATTAGGGCTGATTTGGGCAGTCATTAGGACAGATGTTGTTTATTTAGCAAACAGTCAACATTTACAATGATTACCAGAAATCAACAATCAATTATCTGGAATCTTCATTCACTGCCTGGATATACTTGACATACTTTAACGTCTCCACCATACTCCTCCAAACACGAATTATATCTGGTATATGGTGCACCCTATCCTAGTTCCCTAACCTATCCCTATCACTTATTGACTTTTAACATAAAATATCCAAGTATTCAAAAATGGGCCGCTAAGGAAAAGTCTATGCGGCAGTAATTAAAAAAGAAGTAGCGAATAAAAGATAAAATAAATTAACAAAGTAGTTTAAAAGTTAAAGGTAAGACTATATACACTGTTAGTAAAATAACTGGAATCAGCAAGCTGCAACCCTGCTAATTCCCACATATGTATCTGCTCTTGTGAGAAGCCGTATCACAATCGGACATAACTGTACATAACTTATACTTTGTTTAATACTGCGTCAATGTTCTGTATTTTATTTAAAAATGTCATTCGCTGAAGATATAATCTATAGCAAAAGCCCCTTGATAGAGTTTTTAAGTAGATCCTTTCATTTGGTGGTATATAAGAAAATTTTGTGCAGTCAATTAGTAACTGTAGGAGATTATCACTGTCCAGTAATTGATCCAAGTAACATTTTTAAGGGTTATTTGAAGAGAGATAACTAATTATTTTGTCTATGAACGGTTTTCTTACCTCCTTTAAGGTGTCACATTTTAGCATGAAGTGTGCTACATTTTCAGTTTCACTCTGGCACAGAGGACAGGTAGACTTAACAGTTTTATTCTTGGCAAATTTTGCCTTATGGTCTTGTAAAATACGACCATTTTTGGAAAACTTCATTAATTACCTCCCTTGCATAACTCTCCATTTTACAAATTTTGACTGTAAGATTTTATTCTTTACCATGAAATATGCCAATTTAACAGAATGTTCTGCAAATTTTCTTAATAATTGTCTAAAATAATATATGTGGCTATTTTCACATACCTTTCTGTATATTTGCACTTAAAAATAAATTATAATACTTATTCAGTCAACTAATTGAACTAATCTATCGAATATTTATTTAGCCACCCCACTATTTTAACAATTACTAGTTCATGACTACATGGCATGAGTTTCCCTCGGAATATCCAGTGAATATTCAGAAGAAGTCCCATCTAAATAACTAGGATTAGGCATGTTAGGTGATTGGACAGTGTGAGAAGAAGGTCAAATTAAAATTAACAAAAATCTAAACAATTCAATGCTTCAATACTCATGCATACTTTCAGCTTTACATTCTTTAATGCAAAAGAATCTATACCTTTCGTTTTAGCTATGTTATTTATATATATATGTTACAGTGAATTTGTAAAATCAGGGATTTTGTAAAATCCCTGAAATAATTAGTGATTTTGTAAAACCACTGGCCATTTTAGTGATTTTATAAAATCACTGAAATTGTCAGGGATTTTGTAAAATCCCTGAAAATATCGTTAGGGATTTCACAAAATCACTGATTTAATCAAATGTCAAATTTTTAGCTCACCTGGCTATAGCCAGGGTGAGCTTTTGCCATCACTTTTCGTCTGGCCGTCCGTCCAGCATAAACTTTTCTTTAAAGATCTTCTCCTCTAAAAAACTGCTGGGCCAATTGGAACCAAACTTGGCCACAATGGTCCTTGGGTGGTCCCCTACAAAAAGTTGTTTTTCAGATCTGTGCTATACCCAAGATGGCCGCCAGCGGGAATCATAGTTTTAACATTGGACCCTATGGGAAAACACATCTGAACATTGGGATTATTTTAACTGTATATGTCAGCCATGACCCAGGTGAGGGATACAGGCTCTTGAGAGCCTCTTGTTTGGGAAAGATGTTGTTGTATTAAAACCAATATACAAACAAAAGTAAAGATTATAGGCTTACAAAATTTAATTATTTATAATTTATTTCTTACTGTTTTCATTGAAATTTGCACAAATAAACTCAGAATGTTGTGCAGTTTTATTGTTTATTTGGAAAATATTCTTATCGTGGTTTCGAGAAAAGACAGCCCCTAGCACCACTTTGAACGGAATTCATTTCTAAATGTCGAACAATGTCACATCCATGTCACATTGTTCGACACAAAAAGCTGATTTAGACATAAAGTAGTCCGTCCAAAAGTAAGTTATGGAAGGCCCCATATCAACCAGATATTAGTTTATGGACTCATCTGATTAAGATTTCAATTGAGGCACATTATATCCTAGGCTTATAGCATTTTTACGATTTTAAATGACAATGTGTCAATGGTAATTCTTACTGTATATCTGTGCAGGAAACAGTCATATAAGTGTAATGGAATTTCCACTATCAAATAAGTGTAACTGGATTTCCACTATCATTTTTTTATTTGATGCTTTCCATGATATAAAATTTAATGCAAAATGCATTGCTTAATGTTCTTGCATATTCTTGTCATTTCCCAAAACCAGAATTCCTCCAGTATGATTGCAGGATTTATCTTTTAGAAAAATGATTTTTGATTTACAGATTTTATTTTTATTTATAAGGCCATTATAAAAAATCCAACATTTTCATTGAAAGTTTTGAAAAAATTCAGTGAGGGCAGGCCAATTTTATGTTTTATTTGTGATCATTTATGATTAAAGATGCAGTAAATTTTGAAAAAAAATCACCATAAGTTGGGAAAAATCAAAATAACATTTTTTGGATGGGTTGAAAAAATCAGGGCGGAAGCTCGTTCAATTTAAAACAAAAATTGAAATGTCAGTGCTTTCATCATTAGGCCTTTTAGTAGATCTTAAGTTATTCTCGTACATATTTTACACATGTTGTTTGTTATAAAATATCAACAAATTATTTTACAAATAAGGGAATCAGTAAAATAATGATTGATTTTTTTTTCAGTGATTTTGTAAAATCCCTGGATTTAATTAGGGATTTTACAAACCCACTGACCAATTTAGTGAATTTACAAAGTCCCTGAATTTTCAGTGATTTTACAAATTCTCCAATTTTACAAATTCACTGTAACATATATATGAAAAAGTAAACCTTCCAGGAATTCTGCTTAGCAGCCATAAGATTTGAAAACTTTGATATAGACTTTATCCAAATTTATGTTTGTCCCCCATACCTCACAAACTTATCCACCTCACTTGACTATTGAATGGACCTAGAACAAGATTTAGAACACAATTTCTTCATGTTTGATCATTATGACGTGATATTCATATGACTGAGTAAATGATAAACTGATGAAACTAAATACCAGAACATTATTATATGGTCTATTCCCATTTGCGGTTTGTTTATTTCAAAATATTTACCTCCCTTTAGAGAAATTGTAATTTTTGGACATATGGAGACTTCCATTTCAAATTGAATGATAAAGTAAGAGGTGTCTGTATGTGAAATGGATTTCCTGTATGGGATCCCAATATCGCTTTGTGTGGATACAAAACATTCATGCAATAACCGTATATTATTTGGGATATACACAAGTATTTGAATTTTTGGGTGATGTATTTTTATGCCTCCAGATTTAGGATCGGGGGCATATTGTTTTTGTCTTTTCTGTCAGTCTGTATGTGTGTGCATCCGAAACTTTAACCTTGGCTATAAATTTGAACTATTAAAGATAGACTTATCATACTTGGCAAGTGTAAAGGTCTAGTCAAGAGGAACATAAATATACCCTAAAAAAATTAGGTCAGGTCAAAGGTCAAGTTCACAAAGGTCAAAATTTAAGTCTAAGATTCCATTTTCATATGTTTTGTATGTAAAGAAAGATATCTCTAACCAAAATATTAGGATTCCATTTTCAAATTTATCAAACTAATATCAGAAATCTTGTAATTAGAATTAAAACTGTGGCCTTTTGTTTTGAAGAGCTTTGCTAGTAAAAGAAATTGAGCAAAAAATTTTGAAAATCCATGTAAGAATTTTTTAGATATACCGCGTCAAAATTTTGGCGGGAAACAGTTCTCTCTAGAGTTTTCCTTCAATTTTCATTAGATGTTTATATGCCTTAAAATATATGAAAATATAATTGGAAGTAGGTAAAATGTTATACATTGTCTATTTTATGCCTTTTAAAGTGACCAACATCCAAGAAAATATGATACATGTGCAAAAAAATTAACCCTGTTTAAATGGACAAAACCCAAGGATATAGAATGCTTCTGAAATCTGACACTCATGCTCTCTTAAATTAGAATTTTATTATCACCTTCTGCTTTATAATCTCAAAGACATTTCCTAATTTCCACGGTCATATCTACTTGTTTGTTATTATTTTAGGCCTAAAAAATAAATACTGTGTTTCCAGTAACCAGACCGACCCTATTTTATACCCCCCCGACCCTAATTTTTTTATTCCCTCTTCACAAAAAATTAAAAAGTGACATCAACCGACTGACATTGACCGACCTTGTTTTCGTTTACAGGTTTCCATGATATGCCGCTATTAGAACTATTTGAACAGATAATTCTTTGGAGAAGCTTAAAACTGTTCCATGGTTCAAAACTGTCCTTCAAACGTACTTTGGAGGTTAAAATCCATGAAAATCACAGAAGATTACTTCAAAACAATGTGCCCGGCACCATTTTGGTTTATAAAAATAATTGCGGATTGGACTCTGAAAAATCACGTTAATTTTCCAGATCAGGTTGGCGATGTACTAAAAAAAAATAAGAAAATAAAAAAAATTTCCAACCTACCGACCCTAATTTTTTATACGACCGCAAAAAAATTTTTGAGGTCGTATATTGGTATGATACTGGCGGCGTCGTCGGCATCGTCGGTGTCCTCGGCGTCTGTAGACTCTTCGTTTCCGTGCAATAACTTCAGTTCTAGTTGATCAATCCTTATGAAATTTTAACATATTGTTGCTTGTCACAAAAGGAAGGTTGGGATTGGTTTTGGGTATTGTGGCCCCGCCCGTTTTTTTAAAAAGGGCCAAAAAGGGCCAAATTAGGTGTTTTCATATATTGGGCTGTAGAATATTTATTATTTATCGGATTTTGATGGGGTTTCTTTCAGTGTGATCCT
>MJUU01055297.1:44041-58440 GCA_002080025.1 Modiolus philippinarum | reverse complement strand
TGAAAATCAAGTGGTCCGTGCCTAAGGCCAAAGTCTCGAGTCCACTAGGGGGTTATACCCTAGCTCCTAAATGTCACATAAAATTATTTATTTGTATATTCGTATTTTTTTCAAAACGAAATTCAAATTATTTATTTTCATGACAGGTAGGATTAGTATACTTATTTCCACTAGCACCAAGATTAAAATAATTTATTTCCAAAATCGCCTTAGCCCTCCCCGAAAATCAAATCGGTCGACCCCTTAGAAAAATCATGAAATTTCCTTGCAAAGGTACATTCACTTCCCACACTATTGAAATTTCTTCTGTACTTGACCACACGTGGTTGTCCAAATTCAATAATTAGGCCAAGTCAACCGTGGGAATTACATACCTGATGATCATGCAGGTACTTGGCTTCCCGCCAAACGCGCTAGTCACACGCTTGACACCTTCCTGTGTAATCGACATCAAAAGATTGGATTGTTGAATGAAATTGATTGTAACATGGGGAACTTTACGGGGTAACCTTTTTACAACTTGGACATAAGTTGATGTATATAAGTGCATGCATACTGGTACTTCTACATAAGCATAAGAATTGTGCTTTTCAATAAAGTTACTATTATTATACATGAATAAATATGATCAGTATGTTCATGTTTAGCTTAATAACTTTTAAGATCTGTAGTTTATGAATAGTGTGATTATCATTGAGTCCGACCTAGGGCCTTACATGAAAAAAATAAGTAAAAATTTTTAAAAATTGAAGTTACGGCTTGGACACATACAGTTTTAATTTACCGAATAAATTTCGTGCAGAATCTAGTCAAAAACTGAAAAATTAAAGTCAAAACAAATCAACTGGAACTCCATTAGAGACGTAAAAGTTGTCGAAACGGCCATATGCACAAACTAACATTTAACTTCGGTATTTTTATTATTTATTATCGATGCCTCTGCTGGTGGAGTGGCGGATCCTAGGGGATGAAAGGGGGGGGGCGCCCCCCTTAGGTTGAAAAATATTTAAAATTCTGGGGGTTTTAAAAAAAATTAGAATACCCCCTTGCTTTCGACAATTCATGGCACTTCTTTCATAAAAAAATATCAGTCCCTCCTTCTCTTCTTCCACATGGAAGAAAAGACGGAGGGACTGACATTTCTTATGAAACAAGTGCCTGTGTCCCCCTCCCCCTTAGCAGAAAGTGGATCCGCCGCTGGTCCCTGAGGATATTCACCAACCCATTAGCCTGTACTTCGGTGCTGGCCCGAACACCGATTTATTTGGAAACTTGCATTATATAAATTTAAGACTAAGGATTATCTCCCTCTTGCATAGCTCTGTTCTTATAAAGCTGATTTTGGCTTTCATATT
This sequence comes from Modiolus philippinarum, assembly GCA_002080025.1. Taxonomy (NCBI): domain Eukaryota; kingdom Metazoa; phylum Mollusca; class Bivalvia; order Mytilida; family Modiolidae; genus Modiolus; species Modiolus philippinarum. Next base: position 57,085 of record MJUU01055297.1, on the reverse strand, counting down.
TATCTCTTATTGGTTATTTGATCTCTTACCAGCTTTTACACGTATTTCGGTTTATTGATTTCCAAATATTTTGATTTGATCTGCACTGAAGGAAATGGTCATATTCAGAAACTAAATTAAAAGCTAACTTTTTTCCGTTTAAGATCCCCCTTTTCGAAGGCTTGATCGATCCGCCAGTTCATACTTCGAGACGGCATGTGCTGTATTATATGTTGTAAACAATTTGTGAATTTGTATATATATATATGTCAATGTATTGTTTATATTTTGCTTTAACCCGTTAGGGTTTATTTGTGCAAATAAAGTTCTCATTATGTATTTATCAGGAACCAGGCAAACGCATGTGTCTTGAAATTGCTGTTGTAGTGCACTAGATATCGACGAATTACAGTAGTTTAGTGAAAATACTAGTGTCTTCTAATCATATGAATCATATTTTATTATTATTGTGCAATTGTACCCCACTGAATAAGAGTCCTTGGGTGTCCTCTACACTGACAAACATGTTTCCATCCGCCAGGGTTGAGATGCCATTCAGGCACGGGCCTTTTTATTTTCGGTGAGGGGCCTGAAATTTTTTTAGAGAAAAAATTCGAGTCCCGATTTTTGATAAAAAAAGTCTCTGACCAACACCTTTGTTGAAAAAAATACTCTGTCTCTCACCCCATCCATTAGAAAAAAAAGTCTCGCTTAACAAATTTTCCTTGCTTACTGTATAAATTAGGTAAAATTAAAAAAATTGAAAATCCCATGCAGCCTCCCCTGAAAATCAAATGGTCCGTGCCCTATGCAAGAAAAGTGAAAGGTGAGAAGATATTAATATCGGAAAAGGCTGAACAATCGTGTTATTCGTATAAGAAAATTTCCGGGTAAAGCCACGATAGGAACAGGAAAAGTACATAGTCCCCAATATGGAGTAGGAAATGCATGAAATTATTGACATCGTATTTTTTTTCACAAACTGGACATTGGCAAAATATCTTTTTTTTTTACCAATCATCGGTATCGTATACTCGTTATTCACGTTATTTGAAGGTCGTTGCTCGTTACCCACAATTTTTCAAAGCATTCAGACGCTTCTTTTGTATGCAGTACAATTAATTTAATCATAAAATGTGTATACATGATACACAAACACACCTGGTTTATCAATTTATCAACCACATTCCTGTAAAACGTAATCGGTTAACCTTTAACCTTACAACTTCAATCAATAACATTCAGACACAATACATCATGTTGTCCAAAGCACGCTTTAACTTTTTATGCATTTCTTTCAATAAGATGACGACACATCGTGTAATGTGTATTCGATACACAAACTTCACCTGGTCCTTCAACGGCTTTCACATGATGCTTGATATTTATTATTTTATTTAGATAAATAGACAAGTTCACCAGATCGATCTTTGTTGGAAATATTTTGTTATTAGATGAAAAATTTACACCAGTGAGAGGAAAATGGAAATATAATGCTTATTTAAATGAGGGGTTTTACATTGCATAAAACGATAATTTAGGAGGGACTGTCAGGTGGTTTTCACACATTTACACGGTGAATCTTCTTCTTCTTTTGGTATACAGTATACCATCGTCCAGTCGATGAGTACAGGTAAATTACACACAAATGTATAATGTACCAACATTACGATGATTAAAGGTAAACTATATTTTACAGTTATTGAATTGGCTGTTTGCCAGCTGTTTGTCATCGATACGATTTTTGATGAGTTTGACACATCCTTTCTTCTTTTATAACTCGATCACGCAAAAACCATTAACAAATACCGTTTACTTTTATCATAGTGATATGTTGGCGATTATTCACTTATTTTACATTACATCCGCCCACTAGATTAGCGTGGGCACGTGCCCACGCTGCCCACCGGTGGACAGTGGACTTGTGCCCACCCGTGGACACTGGAGAGCCTAGAAACGTGGGCAGAAGGTCTGTGCCCACCGTGGGCGCGTGGAAACCGCAAAAAACACGTGGTCGGGAGTGTATCTTTTGAATGGTAAGTGATAGGGCTTTCATAGTTTGCATGCATATTCCTTGTGGAGAGACCTTTTTAACCATACCAGAATTTTGGACCTGGTGACCTTGACCTTGACATGTGATGAACTTTTTGAAAAACAAAAAATAAACTTTAACATTGGGTATATATTTTGAATGGTAAGTGATATGGCTTTCATATTTTGCATGTGCATTCCTTGTGGCAAGACCTTTTAATTGGTACCAGAAAAGTTGACCTGTGAACAACTGCATAAAAACTTTAACATTGAGCATATCTTTTGAATGGTAAGTGATAGGGCTTTCATAGTTTGCATGTGTACTCCTTGTGGAGAGACCTTTCAGTTGGTACCAGAATATTTGACCTTGTGACCTTGACCTTGGCATGTGACTGTCCGGTAAAATTTCACCAGAAAAATGAAATTATATTTTGTTTTATTTTATATATATAGAAATTAAACTCATTTATGACGAAATGTTTCTTGATATCTATAGAATTTTTTTTTGTAAAAAAGATTTTTTAAATCATTCAGCATATTTTCTTCATTTATTCACTTTCGTTTTACAGGTATTTATATATGTATTATATATATCAATGATGAGGGAAGTTACTAAAAATATCTATTATTTCATTTTATTTCTTCTGTGTATTCCTCCACTTTTGGGGAACCAGTATTGATGATCCCTGGTGTAATCAAAGTACTGATAACACTGATAGACAGAACACAATGAGTTGACTGTAAATGTTCCAAATAGGGGGAATTGGTTTTTTAATAATGCTTGGATAATGATTGGAGGGGTTCATATGGGTGACTTCTGTGTTTGCCTCTAATTGCAATCATTTGATGTGATTAAACTTTTCAGTTGATACAAGAATTTATTTCTTCAAATTATTTTGTCAGAAGGACATTCATCATTCAAAGTTGCTAAATGTTTCTTCTTTACTTCTACTCGGGGGCATAAGTGTTTCACAAAACACATCTTGTTTAATTCATATTTCCAAAGTTATTTCTTTAACACAGTTTATGCTACATTTTCTCCAAAATCTAACATTTTATTCATATAAAAAATTATAAAATAGTATTTTCTCCCTACATAGACTAGATTAAAAAGCTCAAAATCTAGATATATTTGGAAGCTTCTTGCAGAAAAACGAGTTCAGTGACCTATTGATTTTTAGCTCGCCGGACCCAAAGGGTCAGTGTGAGCTATTGCCATCATTTGGCGTCCGTCGTCTGTCCGTCCGTCGTCCATCCGTTTAACTTTTCATATTTTCATCTTCTCCTCTGAAACCACTGAAGCAAATTAACCAAACTTTACAGGAATGATGTATGGAAGGTCCTTCACAAAGATTGCTCATTTCATTCCGATCCGATAAAAAATATGGCCGCCACCGTGGAACTTAGGTTTAACATAGGACCCATTTAACATGGGAAAAATCACATTTTCATCTTCTCCTCTGAAACCACTGAAGCAAGTTCAAAAAAACTTTACAGAGGTCCTTTTCAAAGATTGCTCATTTTGTTCGGATCGGATAAAAAAATCATGGCCGCCAGCATGAAACATAGTTTAACATTGGACGCTATGGGAAAATCATATTTTCATCTTTTCCTCTGGAACCACTGAAGCAAATTCAACAAAACTTTACAGGAATGATGTATGGAAGGTCTTTAACAAAGATTGCTTATTTCGTTGTGGTGTGACAAAAAACAAAGCCGCCAGCACGGTTCCCTATATGAAATGACATTTTCATCTTCTCTTCTGAAACCAATAAAGCAAACTCAACCAAACTTTACAGAAATGATGTACTTAAAGGTCCTTAACAAGGGATGCTCATTTCCTTTAGATCTAATAAAATAACATGCCAGCAAGTGTGGAACTTAGGGTTAACATTGGACCCTATGGGAAAAATCACATTTTCATCTTCTCTTCTGAAACCACTGCAGCAAATTTAACCGAACTTTACAAGAATGATGTATGGAAGGTCCTTTACAAAGATTGCTCATTATAGATCTGATGAAAAACAAGGCTGCCAGTAGGGAACAAAGTTTATATATATGAAATTGGACCTTTGAGAAAATCTCATTTGCATCTTCTCCTCTGAAACCACTGAAGCAAATTCAACCAAACCTTACAGGAATGATGTACAGAAGGTGCTTTAAAAATTGCTCATTTCATTTCAATCCGAAAAAAACATGTCCTTCAGCTGGGAACATAGTTTAACATTGGACCCTGTGGGAAAATCATCCTTTTCATCATCTGCTCTTGAACAACTGAAGCAAATTTAACTAAACTGTATTGGAATGATGTGTAGAAGGTCCTTTGCAAAGATTACTCATTTCAGTAGGGTCCGAAAAAACACTTGTACCTTGAGATCATAGCTAACATAAGGCCCCCATGGAAAAAACGTCATTTTTCTGCCCCCGCCACTAGGCGGTCGGGGGCATTAAGGGTTCCCTGATCCTACGTCTGTCCATCCGTACATCCATCTATTTAATTTCCAGATGATAACTTGAGTATCCTGCATCGGATCAAAACCAAACTTGGTCACATGCTTACTTATCACCCAAGACAGAACCCTATCAATTTTCAGGTAGGTACCCTCTAGGTGAAGGTCACAGTTGCTAAAAATAGACTAAAATTTCAATAAAATTTTGGTTTCCCGATGATAACTTGAGTATCCTGCATCGGATCAAAACCAAACTTGGTCACATGCTTACTTATCACCCAAGACAGAACCCTATCGATTTTCAGGTAGGTACCCTCAAGGTGAAGGTCACAGTTGCTAAAAATATGCTAAAATTTCAATAAAATTTTGGTTTCTGGATGATATCCTTCATTGGATAAAACTCAAACGTGGTCACATGCTTAATTATCACCCAAGACAAAACCCTATTGATTTCTGGGTTGGTACCTGCAAGGTCAAGGTCACAGTTGCTAAAAATAGACTAAAATTTCAATAAAATTTTGGTTTCCGGATGATAACTTGAGCATCCTGCATCGGATCAAACTAAACTTGGTCACATGCTTACTTATCACCCAAGACAGAACTCTATTGATTTGTGGGTTTGTACCCTCAAGGTGAAGGTCACAGTTGCTAAAAATAGACAAAAATTTCAATGAAATTTGGCATCTGGATGATAAATTCCATTTCATGCATCGAATCAAAACCAAATTTGGTCACATGCTTACTTATCACACAAGACAGAACTTTAGTGATTTCTGGGTTGGTACCCCTAAGGTCAAGGTCACAGTTGCTAAAAATAGACGAAAATTTCAATAAAATTTTGGTTTCTGGATGATAACTTGAGTATGCTACATAGGATCAAAACCAAACTTGGTCACATGCTTACTTATAACCTAAGACAGAACCATTGATTTCTGGGTTGGTACCCCCAAGGTCAAGGTCACAGCTGCTAAAAATAGACTAAAATTTCAATAAAATTTTGGTTTCTGGATGATAACTGCATCAATTCAAAACCAAACTTGGTCACATGCTTACTTATCACCCAAGACAGAACCCTATTGATTTCGGGGTTCACAGTTGCTAAAAATAGAATAAAATTTTTGTACATCCATCTTTTTGGTTTCCAGATGATAACTTGAGTATCCTCAATCGGATCAAAACCAAACTTGGTTACATGCTTAATTATCACCCAAGATAGAACCTATTGATTTCTGGGTTGGTACCCTCAAGGTCAAGGTCACAATTGCTAAAAATAGATTATTATTACATATAAGATTGTTTCTCAGATTATTTGTCGGAACTCTGCATAATATCAAAACCAAACCAGTTCGGCAGTTCCAATGCCTATTTATCACAGAAGACAGATTCTAATAGATATGCCTTTAATGATTTGGGGCTTCGATTTCAAAGAGGCGGGGCATCCGTGTCCCATGGACACATTCTTCCATTTTTTGGTCATGCATGGCATAGAAGCATTTTGTCAGGTGAGCGATACAGGCTCAGTTTCTGAGCCTCTAGTTTACTAGAATTTTGAATAGCATGTAACTAACTTTAATTCACACAAAAATAAGAAAAGTTTATCATTTTGTTTTTAGTCACCTTAACTACCTTAAGTTATTTTTGACTTGATGAGTAATTTTACAGTGTATATCAATTTTCCATGCAATGGTAAATGATACATTTTGTCATAAGCCTTCTGTGGCCATGCTATATTTTTGCAAGCATTTCAAAATTGCACAGGTGTGCAGATGCTAAAACTTTAGAGCATGGGTGTTACCAGTGCTCAGTTGCTCACAGATACCTTGATTGTTATAAAGCTGAACTTTCTCAACTTTCTTGAGGATGAAAGATGATCCATTCAATTTTGAAGGAACTTTAATAAAATAAGTTGAATCATACTACAAATGACTTAAGAATTTTGTTTATTGTCTTTCTCAAATTATATTGTAAAGCTTACAAATGTTTGTACATTTTGATTGTAGCTTTGAACAGTTTTGTATCAACTACTGCAATGAGAAATTACAACAGTTATTTATAGAACTTGTCCTAAAACAAGAACAGGAGGAATATATGAGGGAGGGGATCAAATGGGTACATATAGAATACTTTAACAACAAGATTATCTGTGATTTAGTGGAACAACCACATAAAGGGATACTGGCTATATTGGATGAAGCTTGTCTCAGTGTTGGCAAAGTCACTGACGAGGTAAGACTGACTTTTATTTTACATTTCTCTACTGTAAATTTATTGGAGGGATATACAGTTTTTCTCATGTCTGTTATTCTTTCTGTCCATCACAATGTTAGCCAAGCTTTTCTGCGCAATGGTTGAATTACAGTGTGAGAACCGATGTCTACGCATCCGTTGTTTCTGGGCACCACCGACCTTATTTTATAAAGCTTAATTGAATTTTTCAAAATTTATACTTAAGCATTTAAAGTGAATATTTCAATTAAGTTGTCCACATTGAAATTTTGTAAATCAAATGAATTAGTCTAAGGTGTGCATACACACTGGCCTGCTCTGTAATGATTCAATCGTTAAATCTTGTCACAAGCCTTTGTATATTTATGCCATATATATTGGGATGCATTTTCATTTTTCAGCCCTGTTGGGCTACTACCTTCTGTTTATCCAGTCAGTCAGTTTTTGACACTTTATGCATTATAGAGAAATTTTTGGTCAGGCTATATTCCTCTTCAATGGTTAACATACCTACTTGAAATTTTTCTGTCAAAAGCTATTTATTGTCATATGACAAGGATGTGTGTTCAGATCTCTCAGGATACTACTTTCTGTATACAGAGTTAAGTCAATTCTCTGACACTTTTTGAAAATAAAGCCATTTTTAGCTCACCTGGCCTAAAAGGCCATGTGAGCTTTTGCCATCACTTTGCATCTGTCGTACATCTGTCTGTCTGTCCGTCTGTCATCCGTCTGTCTGTCTGTCCGTCTGTCGTCCGTCAACAATTTCAAAAATCTTCTCCTCTGAAACTGCTGAGCCAATTGTAACCAAACTTGGCCTGAATCATCACCAGGGTATGCAGTTTCAAAATTGTGTTTGGTTAGTTGGAAGACTAAACAACATGGCCACTGTTGCTAAAAATAGAACATAAGGGTAAATTGATGTTTTACTGCCCCGCCCACGAATGTGGAAGGGGCATATAGTGTTACCCTTGTCCGTCCTTCCGTTCGGTTAAGTTTTGTGTTATAGTCAATTTCTCAAAAACTGTAAGAGGTAGAACAATGATAATAGGTCAGTAGGTAGATATGTGATAGTACTACATAGTTCACTAGGTAGTTTGACTCTTTGACCTATATTTCATGCTTGAGTGACTCTGGTTCAGTTTTATGTTTAAGTCCATTTCTCAATAACTACATATTAGAGGACAATGATATCTCATCAAATAAATTGCCTTGACGTGTACTACCCAAAACCAGAGGTGTTTACCACTACAGATTTTCCATATTTTCTACGGATTTTCAAGTAAAAATACCCACTACGGATTCACACTGCAAATATACGGTTTACTCATAAATAACAAAATAGCCATGAAATAAATCAGACCTATTTCCGAGAAAGGGCAATTAGTCTTAAAGAGCTTCCTATAGTAAACAACGTTCTTTTAAGCTCAAAATTGAATGATATAGGTCTCTGTTAAAACCATTTGCCGGGGCGCGTCCCCAATTGGTGGATAGTTGAAACCTCGTCTAAGCAGGGTAGCCAGGTCATAATTCGAAACATTAAATTCCCTGCCCCTACCCATTTTTCGCATAGGGAAAACCTAAATTGCGAACCATTGTCGACATACTGTGTGATGCAACGCCACGTCCCATGCAACAGAGGTGTTTACCAGTACAGATTTTCCGTATTTTCTACGGATTTTCAAGTAAAAATACGCACTACGGATTCACACTACAATTATACGGTTTACTCATAAATAACAAAATAGCCATTAAATAAATCAGAACTATATCCTAGAAAGTACGGATTCACACTACAATTATACGGTTTACTCATAAATAACAAAATAGCCATGAAATAAATCAGAACTATATCCTAGAAAGGGCAATTAGTGTTAAAAAGCTTCCTATAATAAACAACGTTCTTTTAAGCTCAAAATTGAATGATGTAGGTCTCTGTTAAAACCATTTGCCGGGGCGCGTCCCCAATTGGTGGATAGTTGAAACCTCGTCTATGCAGGGTAGCATGGTCATAATTTGGAAAGTTAAATTTCCTGCCACTACCCGTTTTCCCATACAGAAAACCTAAATTGTGAACCATTGTCGACATACTGTGTGATGCAACGCCACGTCCCATTCAATATAGTCCCCTTCTATATTGCACAAAGAAAAAAATACTCACTAGGGGTTGTACGAAAGGCTAAATTTCCATCTTTCATCTTTTACTTATGACTGAGAATTCATTAACTCTTTGTCGTCCTGCTATAGCTGAAATATTGCTGACTTGACGTTTAACTCTAATCAGTCAATCAACACAATGATGTAGCGAAAAAAGTTGCTGATTAAATTGACGATATGAACTCCACAGCTAAAATGATGAAATTTGTTAATGTCATCAGAATATAAAGACAAATATGTTCATTAAGGCCATCATTTTAATTGCTTAGTCAAACGTAGAGGAGTTATTCACAGCTATGAGGAGTAAACAGCTCTGCAAAACATTGACAATTAGGTGGCTTTGACCTTTATTTTACTCTTCAGTGACTTTGGTTACGTTTTGGGTTAAAGTACATTTTTCAACAACTACACATTATAGGACAACGATATTTCATCAAATTAATTGCCTTGATGAGTACTACCCAAATCATTGACAATAAGGTGGCTTTGACCTACATTTTACGATTCGGTGACTTTTGTTAAGTTTTGCGTTTAAATCCATTTCTCAACAACTAGACATTATAGGACAATGACATTTCATCAAATTAATTGCCTTGATGAATACTGCTCAAATTAATGACAATTAAGTGGCTTTGACCTTCATTTAAATTTGAGGTTATCCTTTGCGATAAATCTTTTGGCGGGGCATCTGTGTCTTACAGACACATTCTCTAGTTTGCAAATAACTCGAAAACCGTTATAGATATCAAAAATCTAACATGAGTAAAAATGATCAGCTTGGCAAGATCTACCTGCCCTGGAATTTTGAAGAAAATCCAAAAACCCTCCTTGGAGTTATTGCCCTTTTTCCGTAAAATTTTCAAAATGTTTACTTTATTAATTTTTTATCAGAAAAACTATAAGAGATAGAGGTCAACTTTAAATTGCAAAAATTTTCAGCATGTCAAGATCTACCTACCCTAAAATTTTGAAGATTATCCAAAACCCTTGTAGGAGTAATTGCCCTTTTTTCACAGAATTTTCAAAATTTTCATATTTTTCATCTTTAATTTCCAAAACTATAGAAGATGGAGGTTAAGTGTAAATTGATAAAATGTTTGCAATGCTGTGGCGACTTCAAAACTGGTGTTGAAAATTATTTGTTGACCACCATTTTCAAAATGGCCGCCAAAAAAGGCGGGAAAATTCAACATTGTCCGATTTCAATAAAATTTGGTTTCCAACAAGATATTGATGTTGCGACTTCAAAACTGATGTTAAAAATTGTTCGTTGACCACCATTTTCAAAATGGCCGCCAAAAAAGGCGGGAAAATTCAACACTGTCTAATTTCAATGAAATTTGTTTTCCAAATAGATATTGATGTTGTAACTCAAAGATATGGTGTTAAATGTAACGTTGACTGCCATTTACCAAATGATGTCTCGACTTCAAAACTGGTGTTGAAAGTGGTCCCTAGCAAGACAATTTTTGTCAAAAAAGCCCAACTAAGAAGTATAGTAAAACATGATCAGACTTAAAACAGAGTCCAAGTTAATGGTGGTGTTTGCTCTACCAAAGTTTGAGAGACTGAAGTTCAACTGTATAACTTACAATGTTAGCCTTATTGTGGCAACTGAAAGCCAGGTGAGCGATACAGGCTCCAGGGAGCCTCTGGTTCATCAAAGTTTTCTCTATAATGTTTAATGATACAATTTTATGCCGCACTGTACAGTGAAGGAGGCATTAAGTTTTCCCCTTGTCTGTCTGTCTTTACGTACATGTGGGTTCTTATGTCTGAAATTTTCGTCAACGATTTTTCAGCTTTAGTATGTCAGGGGCATATTGTTTTACGCTCATCCGCCTAGCCGTATTTCCATCTGTCCGTCCGTCCGTCCCATCTCTGATAAGCTGCTATTCCGGATAACTCTTCTCGCAATATTAATGCCACATTTATTTAACTTTGCATGGTGATTGCATTGAAGATGTGCATATTTTCATGGTTTTGGTTTTGGACAAAGTTAGTGATTTTGAGGGGTAGTTGAACTTGGCCATTTTATCAAAATGTGCATTCTGGAACTGTTTTTCCAGACAACTTCTCCTAAAATATTTAAAGCTTCATTTATTTTACTTTGCACAGTGATTAGGCATGGACTGAAGATTTGCATATTGTCATGATTTAGGTTTTGGCCAAAATTGAGATTATGAGTGTTAGTTGAACTTGGCCATTTTATCAAGATGTGCATTCTGGAACTGTTTCTGTCTGAAATTTTGAAGTGGAGATAATTAGTCTTTGAATATTTTCTTGAAAAAGGGGGGAGATATATCATTGTGTCCATACTTGCATTGTCTCCACATTTGTACTTTGTCTACAACTGTACTGTGTCCACACTTATTTAAATTTGCACTTACCATATTGATTTAGGGTTCAGTTAGAGAGGGTAGTAACTGGCTGCCATCGGCGACAGCTTTAGTTTTACTTTGCGAAGTGATTAGAATTGATTGAAGGTGTGCATATTCTCACAATTTAGTTTATGCGTTAAATTTGTGTTTTTTGTGGGGTGTAGTTGGACTTGGCAATTTTATTGAAACACGTGCTTTTGAAAGATGGATCCTGGATAACTCCTGATTGATAATATCACTAGGCTGTATGAGATATGCAAGTTAAAGTTCTTGAAATTTGTTAATCAAGTGCCTAGAAAGAATTTGATAATCAAGTGCCAAGAAAGTAGATGTCCATGATTTATGTCCAATTGTGGGGGCATCATATGTGTCTTACAGACACAAATAGAGTAGCACAATTTTACCCACATCTTGAATATAAACACACCATGAAAAACATAGAATAATGGAAGCAGGGGCAGGGGCATTTACTCTCTCTCTATTTCCTGTTTGCTGATAACTATCGGGCATGCTGATAACTATCTGACGGGGGACATCTGTGTCCCATTGATATATTTTCCTTTATTTTCACAAGCCTTTCATGAATATGCCATATTATAACAGCATTTTCAAACTTGTGCAGGTTATTAGAATCTGAAGTTGATAGCAGGGTTATTATTAATGAACAGATGCTTTGTTTCTCCCGCGGCAATGCGATGGAGGGACATATATATGGTCTGCGTCCGTGCATCTGTGCGTCCGTGTTTTTTTGTGGGCGCAACTCCTTAGAAACTGCTGGTCAGAATTCATTCAAATTTTACAGGATTGCAAGTCACCATTAGTACTAGATCATATTGCATCGCCATTTTGATTCGTTAAATTTTGTGGGAGTTATGGGACTTTGATTTTTCCCACATTGTTATACACTTAGCAATCTTGTTTCATTTGTGATATATATACCAATTAGTTTTTATATGACCGCACAATTTTTGCAGTCGTATATTGGTATGGTGCTGTCGTCGTTGTCATTGTCGTCTGTAGACACTTTTGTTTTTGGTCAATAACTTTTGTTCCAGAAGATCAATCCTTATGAAATTTTAGCATGATGTTCTTTGGTACAGAAGGAGGGCTTGCAGTTATTTTGGTCATTGTGACCCCACCTGTTTTTAAAAAAGGGGCCAAAAAGGGTTAAATTGGGTGTTTTAACATATTTGTCTGTAGAATCTTTATTATTAAATGGATTTTGATGGGGTTTCTTTCATTGTGCTCCTGAGGAAATTTCCAATCAGCTGTATGGCAACGGATTTCACATAGCATGTACTGTTCCCGAGATAAATGGGCCCAAAAGGGGCGAATCCCCCCCAAATTTTTTGTTGTTGTCCGATTTTGATGCAGTTTTTATACGACTGCAAAATTTTGCGGTCGTATATTGGTATGGTGTTGGCGTCGTCGGTGTCTGTGGACAGCATAACTTTGCTTGTAGTGGACGGATCATTATGAAATTTTAGTATGATGTATCTTGGCACATGCGTAAACAGAGGTTTTAATTTTTAGTTGGTGGCCCCGCCTGTTTTAGAAAAAGGGGCCAAAAAGGGGTGAAATTGGGTGTTTTCTTATTTTTGACTGTAGAATCTTTATTAATTATTGGATTTTGATGGGGTTTGTTTCAGTGTGCTTCTGAGGAAATTTCCAATCTGGAATATGCCAACGGATTTCATGTAGCATGTACCGCTCATGAGATAAATGGGCCCAACAGGGGCAAATCTAAAAAAAAAATTTTTTTTAATTTTTAGTCCGATTTTGATGCAGTTTTTTTTCAATGGATTCCTTGTGAAAAATTA
>MJUU01055296.1:45263-58701 GCA_002080025.1 Modiolus philippinarum | reverse complement strand
AACTGAGGGTACATAATTTTATTTGTCAGTTGGTAATGGGTCTAGAGCTGGCATGTCAGTCAACTGCTAGTAGTCTTTTGTGATTTCATTTTTATGTCTGTATATTTAGTTCTTTCAGTTTCATTTTTCACAATTGACTCAGTCCTATTGCTAACTGAATTTTACTGTTGTTACGATTGTTTTTTGATTTATCACACTGGCTATAGGGGGAAGGTTTGGGCCCAATAAAACTAGTTTAACCCCGCCACAGCAGGTTTGCGCCTGTCCTAAGTCAGGAAATTTATTAAGCCTTTGTGTGTCTGGTCTGTTTACTATAGGAGTCTAGGATGATGTTTATTTTGCTGAACTTGATTACTCTTTATTTAGGGGCCGACTCCGACCTGCCGTTGGGTGTAGGGTTTCCTCATCACTCATTGAAGATCTTATGGTGGCTTTGAGTTGTTATTACTCCCCTTTGGGTCTTTGTCTCTTTGACACATTCCCCGTTTCCATTCTTTTTTCTAGTATATGTCCCAATTTTGATTGTGGGATTCACTTTATAGGAAACTTAAAAAAAAAAAATGTACAAGATATTTTTTCCTTCTATAGAAAACTTTCCAAAAAACGTAATAATCTATTTCCTCCTTCACTTTATTTCTCCATCTTACATTTGTAGCTGTTTAAAATGTATTTCCTCATACATGTGTACATGTATATATTTGTAAAATTTTACTACATGTATTTGTCATTGTGGTGATTAACAAATAATTCTTTTAAATGAACACATTATTTTGATACCATTTATGTAGATTTAAAATTTAAAATTTACTGTAATGATCGGGATGAATCATACATTTTACAGCACTAGTACTGTAAACTATTTAAATCAACTGGCAGTATACCAAATATGTCAATATTAAAGGTTAAACACATGTATAGGTATAAATAAAATATTTGACCTTTGATCCATAATATCATGTTTTAAATATATTGAATACTTGATACCAGTGTTGTCATTATATCTAGTACAGTTACTCCTTGAAGCCTAACCCCTTGGCATACACAGAATTTTTTTTGGTTAAATAATTTTGAATAACAGCTAAATTTTAAAATTATGACTTAACACATCTTTTTTTTCTGACACAAAACATATGTTATATACATGTACTTATCTATGTATATATCCTGGTCAATAATATTCATACTAAAGTTTCATGCATGCTATTCAATTGGAAAACAAAATCTCCAATTTTACTGGTTAAATCTCTAATTTAACAAGAATATCTCTAATTTCATTGAATTTGATGGGAACATCTCTAATTTAAAAAGATCAAATGTCCTTAATCTAAAAGGCACATCATCATGATCATCCCTTATTTTACAGGTTAAAAAATACTGACTGTAATAGAAGTAGTAAAATATCTAATTATTTGAATTGAAATCACTAATTTTATTGCTAAATTGCCTCAATATCTAATTTAATAAAGTCAATATCTAATTTTACAAGATATACATGTACTGTAACGCAGCCAGAGAATCACTGTGATAGACATATCACTCTAAATTTTCAAATGACTATTTTTTTTCCTGATTGATCTATCCACCTAATTTGTTTCGCATGTCAAGTGGTAGACTACAAATGTACATCACTTTAAATGTAAAAGAAAACATGTTATGGTAATAGATCAAGCAGGAAATAAACACATTTCACTAAGCAGAGTGATACCTCTATCACAGGAATTTATCACGGTAAGTCTCTGGATGTACTGTATCTAATTTTAGAGGTAAAATATCTACATTGTAATTACTAGGGATTTTTCTATTAAACTAAGGATTTTTCTATTAAATTAGATATTTTACCAGTAAAATTAGGGATTTTGTGTTTTAAATTAAAATTCATTAACTGTTATCAAGAATAATATTCTTTGTTTTGGAAAACATTTGTTTACTCAGGTCCATCGATCTACTACCATGATTTAACAACACCAAAATTACAAGTTAATTGTATGTCAACCAAGAAAGTTCTATTAAATTGTATCACTCACATACATCAAAACATTCAGCCAACAGGATCCAGACATCTTCATCAATTTTAATCTATACATGTATTAAGGGGACAACCATTTGATTTTCAATGGAAATGCAATCGGCATTGTCTGGCCGACAGTTTACGATTCTAAATAGCAAAAGTGTCCATGCACAAAATATATGGACACCATTTATATAGGCATTTGTAAGTGTGCATTATCACATACAAAAATGTAGTATCATCTAATGCAAAGTGCAAAACAGTGATTTGCATTTCTATATACAGTAATACAATGTGCATGTTATTGTAATGACGATTCTTGGACTGAATTTTCTCTTGTCTGAGCAGTGGTACATACATTTACATGAATGTAAATTTGTAAATAGAGTCATATCATCTTTGTTTCAGATAATTCATTGTAAATGAAATTTTAGAATGTATGTTAGGAGACAAACACACTTGTGACATTGAATGCTAGAATGACAATAATGACGTTTTATGTGTCGTCCTGAATATAGCACACATGTACATTAATTTGGGATTCAGGAGTCTTGAGAATTATATTTTTTTAGGCTTGTTCGCAAATCCAATCAGTGACGTCACAAAATCAATTTTTTGGTTGGCAAAATCGTATTTCAACAATAACTTGCATTGTACAGTACAAACAGAGGCATTCAGTTGAAAATCACTCAAATCCGACGTCGGTGAATTGTGTGTGAAACAGGGTGAATGTCCGACAACAAACCCGACATTCACCGACTTTCACGGATGTCCGAGAAACTGATAAACAGAGGATTAACTCACCTGCTGTTGTTAATTGTACTTGTCAACATTTATCTGCTTGTGTATACGAAGTAATTATCTCTAAGTGCAGTTAATTATTTTGGAAAAGCTTTCTTTTCATATTTCAAATCGTCGGAATATCGAGATTATATTTTTAGAAAATATTATGCGTATGGCAGAAAATAACTTATACTTGTCATGAACATCGTAATATGTGACTCTTAGAACTCAAAGTTGTTAAAAGATCATATTATATAAAATAATTTGTTACTTTTAAATAATTTTCACGAATATCAGCCTTAAAATTGCGTAATTTGGTTTTGTTAGGTCAAGGTTAATCTTAGTGAGTGACGACCTATAAATAGCACGTTATTAATAACTTTGAATTAAAAAAAAAAGCACACGAAAAATAGCTTCAGAGAAAATCAATATTCACATATCCTTGCAGGGAATATTTCAGTGAATATTCAGTTCCAAGGATTACTAAACATTCCATTAAAGCATTTGTTATTTTTTACACGATGTCACGCTCAACAGACGGTGAACTTTTCTAATTTTTTTATGCTGACATCTTCATAAAGGTGTTTTATCCGAAAGAAGTTTCCAATAGTATAAAAGTTCCTAATAATGCCTCGGCGAATTTTGGAAGAGACCACGTCTTTGGCTCCTATTTTTGTCACAAACAATACGTGCGAGCCTATTTTTAAGGGGAATCCGCTAAACTGTATTTTCATTGGTCATAAAAATAGAAATTCCATGCTTCAATTTCGTGCAACCCGAACATTCTAGCATGTCATTATGAGAATCTACGGAGGCTTACGTTTTGAAATTAGACGTCTTTTAACCCACTTTTCTCGGTCAAATTGAAATTTAGGAGATATTTTTACATAGGTACATATATGTTTCGTCGAAGCCATCCAATTTTCTTCTTTTATTCATGGCATTTATTAATACGTTTAGAAATACGATTTTGATAGGGAAGTCACATGAAACCCGGTTGTCATCGAGTTTATTTTTTCCTCTTGATATTAGACTAACACTTTTGAAGAGACAATTAGGACACTAAAACTCCGACAATTCTGGTGGAAGTCCGACTTTCACCGGCATTTATCAGTTGACCCAACATCAAAGAAAATTACCGACGATTTTTTGGGTGAAATTTTTCCGACAATTTTGCTGGACAAACACCGACAAAACCTGTGAATTCCGGGGTGACAAGGGTGAAAATTGTCGGACCAGAGTGATTTTTAACTGAATGCCTCTGTTTGTACTGTATAGCAATGGGACAGAATTTTTATTTTTTTAAATAACTTTTTTACATACTAGTCCGATTTTGGATCTGTAAAATGCTGATAAATATTGAGATTTTCATATTTTTTCTACCGATTTACTTTTTAAAAATTTCCTCTGAATAATTTGAAATGTGTATTTCAAATATTTGGAAATTGTGAAAAAATTGAATGCTATACAAATACGTGAACTAGATCAAATAAAAATGATCAAAATCGAAAATTTTTACATCCTTTTAAACTGCAAAATGTCTACAATTCAGATCAAAAGAAATGATAAAATTACCTTTAAAACGATTTCATACAAGTAATTGAAAAATGACATTTTTATAACCCTAATTAATGAATACGATTTCTTGCCAACCAAAAGGGTCCACAGGTAAAATGTTTGATGTTGTAGTGTTACGGTGATTAAGCCTATTGGGATTTTTAACGTTGCCTTAGAACAGTACCCAGAAACAAAATAGCAGAATAGACATGATAGATAAACAATCACAATTAATATCATCAGCCCAAGTCCTCTCGTTTTGATGCTTACCCATCCACCATTGTCGACTACCCATCTTCCTAGCTTGTTTGCAACATATTTTCCAGCATAAAGTGAAATTCTTTCATCACAATCTGGGCAAGATCCTTTACAGTGTTGTGCCAATCTAGCTGCAAACGTATATACTGCAACTATTCTGCCCCAGTTAATTTGTCCATCTTCAAAAATTTCATCTACAACTGAAACGAAAGTAGGAAAAGCGTTTGTTTCTGTTATTTTCAGTTTTTGTACCATCCCTTTAAATGCGATGTCGTGGCGATTTGAAAGTTCACTAACAGTTCTCCTCATTGTTTTACAGTATTTATTTGGTGGCTTTTTGTCTTCCTTTCCAAAGTTCATTATCAAATCTGTAGCAATTGTTTCCGACATTGATCTTACATTTTCCAGCGGTGAACAACTGCCGAGAGTTTGAGTTTCCTGGTCTAATTTATTCAAGTCCTGTGACAATCCTTTCAAACCTGGCAACAAACCTAGTTGTTTGTGAATATCGGCGAAGAAACTGGTTTTATACCCACTGTTACTTCCATTTTTGGTAGGATCTGATATTATAATCCCTTTAGAAGACATTATTGCCCTATGTTGTAACGGGTGTTGCCGTATTTCTGGCGAACAGACCCTTCCTTAAAACCCTTCTTGTCGGAGATTAACAAAGATGGCTCCGTACAGAACAACATTAAATGACAGTACATTCGATTGGTCGTTACTATTTAACTTGCGCAAGAATGACAAGCTATTTTAAGAACCAACTACGTCATCTTGAATTCTATTGGACAATTCGGGAAACACCATATTAATAACAAGGGGGATTTCTTTCTCGACCAATCGTTGAAACTGAAACATATGACGTGCTTTCATGTCTTAAAATAACTTAGTAAACAGGCAGTGGACAGGCCAGTAAACATAGGAAAGTTTTCTAAAAGTTTTTTAGAAGTTCACAATCAGTTTATTGGTAAGACATTCCGCTTTTCTGTTCCAAACGACCAAATTGAAAAAAGGGGAATTTGAAGGATAAGTATAAGAACAAGAAGGGGAGGATGCACATGCAGTTTGGTCGTGGATAATCTGTCGGGCAAAATGATTTAATAAACGGTCTGCTGAAACGGCAAAATCAGATGAAGGAGAGAGCCTTAAGTCTGATGGCTTTCTCAAACACTAGTAGACTGAGGGCTACGGGCGTCATATAGGGCTTCTGATTTTTGGAAAAAAAGGGGGGGGGGTGGAACATTGTGAAAATTACAAGAGGGTAGGAATGGGGGTATCCTCATGACGGTAAACGGTAATAAATTAGGCCAAATGACGTTAACGGTTATATTCGCACCTTCATGATATAGTTGCCTGATATATCTACAAAAATCTTGTTTTGACGAATAACAATATTTTTTCCTAACGGTACGAAATTCAAACAATTTCATGAATCACACTGATTAATGGTAAAATTTTGATCCATTTGATGTCAACGATANCCATAAGTTAGCCAAATAATTATATTTTCATAAAATATAAACTTTCTTACCTCACTTGGCTTTAAAATATATTTTTCTCCCTTCCAAACACTGAAATTGTCCCGATGTAGTTTAAGTAGGCCATGAAATCAACACAATTTTTCCACTTCAATCAATGTTTTTTGCCTTTTCACGAAAAAATCTTGTTTAAATACAACTTTCCACATTTGCACAAATACGTTCCATGTCAATTCACGCACATAAAACGTCAAATTCAACAATCTTCAGCGACTTGGCGTATCGTTTGTGTCACTGAACGTAGAATGTCAACATTCGTCGACATTTTGAATGAAACGAGAACAGTCTTCTGATTGGTCAATAATGTTATTGTTATAAACCTAAATAATCCAGTCGTAATGATGTTTAGCCAGCTCACTGAAGGGGGGAATCGGATACGGAGAGGAATCGAATAAAGTTTTTACTTTTTTTCTCATTTCGAGATTTACTTCGTTTCCCTACACTGGCCGGCTTAAACTACATCGGGATAATATCAGTGTTTCGAAGGGAGAAAAATATGTTTTAAAGCCAAGTGAAGGTAAGAAAGTTTATATTTTATGAAAATATAATTATTTTGCTAACTTATGGATGAGCTTGAGACAATTATTCCCATAAAAAGCTGTCGTCGTCTGACTTTGAAATATTGTGGTATATAATTTTTGGACTTCCGTTGTTTCCCTTCTCCTTCTTATACATATATATGGGACCCGGTCAATCAATATCGTATGTTACCGGCCCCTGTGGGGCAAACGGTCTGCCGAATTAAGTCTGATGGCTTTCTCAAACACTAGTAGACTGAGGGCTACGGTCGTCATATAGGGCTTCTGATTATTGGAAAAAGGGGGGTGGAACATTGTGAAAATTACAAGAGGGTAGGAATGGGGGTATCCTCTTGACGGTAAACGGTAATAAATTAGGCCAAATGACGTTAACGGTTATATTCGCACCTTCATGATATAGTTGCCTGATATATCTACAAAAATCTTGTTTTGACGAATAACAATATTTTTTCCTAACGGTACGAAATTCAAACAATTTCATGAATCACACTGATTAACGGTAAAATTTTGATCCATTTGATGTCAACGATAGCCGAAGAGGGGGCATTCATACAGGAGCTTTCGCCGTGACGTCACAGGCATGAAAAATTTACCTTGGTTTGCAAGAAATTGTTGTCACTGATTAGTGTAATAAAATTGTCATTTTCAATTAACAAGTAAGAAATTGTTATTTGATATAAATTTATAATTCTTTTTGATCTTAATTACAGAATGTTTACACTTTTACAGGATGTAAAAATTAAAATTTGTTTCAGTTTCAATGGGTTTAGAATTAGTGTATTTGTAAACCATATAAATTTTAAAAAAATCTACAATTTTGAAATGCACACGGAAAAATATTTGCTTATTTTTTCAAAAAAATAAATTGGAAGAGAAAATATGAATATCCCAATGTTTAACATGCATTTTACAGATCCAAAATCGTACATATACTAAAAAAGTTTTCACAGATCAAAAAATCTGTTCCAATGCTATATAGTGGTAATTCTTCAGTTTTGCCAACCAAAAATGCTAATTTGCATATGTACTCGTAAATTAGATTTGGTGACATCACTAATTGGATTCGTGAAAGCTCCTTTACCAGACAACTGTAATGTATTCATGAACATTCAATGAACAATTCATGAACTGAAAATCGACATGAAAGTTCATGAACTGCAATGTTCATGAACTATTCATGAAGAAAAAAGTTCATGATCTTTTTTGTTCATGAACTTTTCTTTTCATGAATTGTTCATGAACAATTAAAAGTCATGAACATTCATGTGGAATTGTTCATCAAATGTTCATGAAATATTCATGAAATATATTCATAAATAGTTCATAAAAAATCATGAGCATTCACATATCGATTTCCAGTTTATGAATACATAATGATTAGTCCTTGGAGGGCAGATTTTCCGTAAGGTTTTGGATTGTCTTCATACTAATGTCTTCGCTAATGGATCCTTTAATGCACTCCAACAACTTTGACAGGCTTTTACTCTGACTTTATAACTCCACATATTTAATATGTATTCACCTCATTATATATTGAAGAATCTATTATATCTAATAAAAAGCTTTACTATATTTAAATAATTTTTTTAAAAAGGGAGATAATTATAATGTAAAGTATATGGAAGAATACTTTTGCAAAATAAAATTGTTCTTTCACGAAAAACTAGATAAGTTGCCAGTTCCAGGGTAATCAGATCTTCTGAATTCATTGGTATGGTTAGAAAAGATGTCAAATTCACCATTTATGTCATAAAATTTATTAATAGTTTTTTGAATTAAGTTTTTTTGTTTGTCCGTTGTCTGCATTTGTGTTAAGTTTATCTAAGATCCAGTGTATAAAATTCTTGAATTATTTGAAAAGCATAACTGGCTGATGAACATTGCATTAGTATTTTAATGTTTCAGTAAAACTTTATCAATTTTATGAAAAGTCGGTAATAATTATAATATTTATGATTCACTTAACTTCATCAAAATGCATGAAAATTCATCAAAATTTCATGAACATTCACAATATTATTTAATAAGTCTCAGATAATTGACACTCAGAATATTGAATATGCAATGTATTCCATAAAGTAAAATAATATTATATAAGTACAGTTAATTATTTCTTAAATAATTCATGAATACCTATAAATGTTTAAGAAATTCAACATATGATGCATAAGAACTTCATGAATTTTAACGATCAACCAACAATTCATCAAAACTTCATGACCATTCATAAACTGCTTTTATGAATAGTTCATGAATTTTAATGATTAACTCGTGATTCATCAAAATTTCATGAACATTCATAAAATACTTTAATGAATAGCTCATGAATTTTATGAACAACCCATGATTCATCAAAACTTCATGAACATTCATAAAATACTTTTATGAATAATTCATGAATTAAATTCATTAACATTCATACATGAATTATAATGAACTTTCATGTATCATTCATGAATATTCATGAATCATTCATGATAGTTCATAAGGTCATGAATTTCATCTCGCAGGGGTGGTCTTCCAAATGTTTAGATTTTGTCTGCACTGAAGAGACATGGATGGGTTGTCGAAATGCCCATATGCAGAATTTAAATTCACAGTAACTTCGGTATTTAGTTATAAACTCAAATATACTCAAATAAACTCAAATAACCCTTAATATACAAATCAAATAACTTTATTGGGCATAGCACAGTGATACAACATGTGATTCGTAATTCAAGCACACTTATAAGCAACAACATACAAGAAAGATATACAAGAAAAGTACAGCAATATAGAAATAAAAATAGGAAAAAGAAAAGACTAGAGTATCCAAATATGTCTAGTATATTCAACATCTGAGGAAGAAGACTTAAATATATTTGAACTCTATACAAAACAACAGTATGAGTAAAATAGGTACTAAGTCAAACTCAAAAAAAAATTAATTGATAAAATCACTTAAAAATGTTATTGGGCAGATATTTTATCCTCTTTTTGCAGTCTAAGTATTGAATTTAAAGGAATCAATCAATCAATGAATCTGTATCTCGTGAATATAGGAAAGCTTTTTATTCTTTCCGTTCCAAGATAGAAGACATTGTAAATAAAAAGAGAAAAAGTACAAGTCACAAATTTGTGACAAAATCTCAAGCAACTTAAAAAAAGATCCAAAATCTGAAAATAAACTTAATTCTTCATCAGAAAACAAAAATGATGAAAAGTTCTTTGAAGAGGAATTTATAAATTTTTACAAGAAAATTTATTCTGATAATACAGCAAATAATATGTTTCACAAAAATATTATTTCAAATCTTAAATATAGTTGTATGAAATTAACTCAAGCATGTCAAATAACGAACATGTCTTCAATAATGACATAAATTCAGAAGAAATACTGAATGCTGTTAAAACCCTGAAAAATGGCCATGGTATATCAGCAGGAGCTGATCTGCTTTCATATGAAATGATTAAATGTGGCATACATACATTGCTCAAGCCACTTTGTAAACTATTTAACTTACTCCATTTAGGAGTTTTTCCTAAACTTTGGAATGAGAGCCATATTTCCCTGATATTTAAAAAAGGTGATCAACTTAATCTGTCCAATTATAGAGGTTTGTCTATTACCTCTAATTTTGGTAAATTATTTAATAAAATTATTCATAATAGGTTATATAAATTCATTGATTCTAATAAACTGGTTGATAAAAATTAAATTGGTTTCAAACTAAAGGCAAGAACCAATGACCGTATTTTTACTTTGAAATCAATAATTGACCACTATAAATCAAAGAAAAAGAAAGTTTTAGCAGCCTTCATAGACCTGAGGAAGGCATTTGACACAGTATGGAGAGATGGTTTATACTATATACAACTGAAACATAAAATCCCATATAAAATTTTTAACAGTATCTACTCCATGTACATGTATCAAGATACCAGATGTAGAATGAATTTCCAAATGGTTTAAGTAAACACTTTCCTTCTACATGTTCTAATTGCGGAGTAAAATAAGGAGATGTCCTAACACTAAGTCCTACACTATTTACCGTTTATATAAATGGAATTTGTGATGGCCTCAGAAATGGTAACACAGACCCAATATTGATTTACGTCATTAATGTATGCAGATGATCTTATTATGTTTTTAGAATCAAAAGAAGGACTACAAAAGGCATACCTGTCAACCTTTGAAAGCCCAAAGTAGGGACATCTCCCTACCAAAATTGTCTCAAGTAGGGAGATCTCCCTACCAAAAATTTGCTCAAGTAGGGAGATTTGCCATAAGAGGCTTTTGCGACATATATTTTGACCAATTATAACACAATTTAGACTTGATGATACTTAAATGTATGAATATACTCAAATAAGGTACTTTTCTCAAGCACATATACTGATTTATTCAATACATTTTTCTTGTCAGTATTATTCTTACCATAATTTTACTTGGTCATTGAAATGCAGATCTGGTATCATAATTATTGTCCAAATGGTTTCCTTACTAATTTAAGTGCCTCAGTGTCTACTCTGTTGAGTATACGAGCGTTCTTGTGTTTCAAACTTGTTCAGTTGTAACAATTTACTGACAGACAATCAAAAAATCTATATATTGTAAAAGAAATTTCTTTGAATTTTCAATTTTGCAAATATCAACTAACTTTGCTTTAAAACATTTTTATGCCTATAAATTGAAGTTCAAATTCGTTTTTGATGTAAATTAATTAATACAAAAGGATCATAATTCAAATCCTTTAGAATAAAATCATAAAAATTAAAACCCAGATTTTAAAGGGAAACAACTCATTTGTCAAAATACGTGTTCCGGTAAAAATAGATATTTTTCCCTGTCTTCATATGGAATTTTATTGTGAAAAGATAGTGGAAACGAAATTCAATGATAAAAAAATATTTTCTTAAGCAATTGACTGGAAATTGCAATAAAGTTAAGCAGGTAATCTCTGATTGACAGGTAATTAGTGTGGTAATTAGGTCATAACTCAGGTAAACACTGCCGATGAATGTTTGTTTATGACTGAACTAATCCTTTAATTAGCAGAACAGGTGTAATAAAATTATCACTTAGGGTAATAAGTGAAAAGTGAACTGAAAGATAATGAGCATCATACCTCCATTTTTGGCAATTTTTTGGAAATCGGGGGATTCTCAGCTCCCGCCCGGGAGACTGGTAGCTGACGGGAGATGTGCAAATTTTTTACAAATATCGGGAGCCTCCCGACGAAATCGGGAGAGTTGACAGGTGTGACAAAAGGCACTTGATGAACAATGTACTTAATAAATTTTGTTTATCTTGGAAACTTTAAGTACATGTAAATACACAAAAATAAAGATAATAATATTCAATTCAAATGGCAAATGCTTTCTTAATCATTTCAAGATTGAAGATAAAACTCTTGAAACAGTTAAATCTTACTGTTATCTAGGAGTTACAATAAATCATACTGGTGATTTGAACCTGCAGGCCAAAAATATTTTGATGGAAAATGGAAGAAGGGCTTGGTTAAAAGTGAAAAAAGTCTTGTCTTTAGATAACCCATGTAATTTGTTGGAAAAACTAAATTGCCCATCATTCTATATGGAAGTGAGATTTACGGAGCTGTAAAAACTTTCATTGACTCAGACTCCTATGAAAATTTGCACCTAAAGTTCATTAAAGAGATGCTGGCCATGGGTGTCCACAGTAAAACCACAAATATTGCTTGTTTTATCATTGTTTTATAGCTGAATTAAAAAGAACATCAGTACATTTTTAAATCACATATTGAACTCTCCTGACACACTAGTTTTTGACATTTTCAAAAATATAAAAGATAAGAGCATACAAATGTATGGATGTTCAATGTTAATTAAGAATTTACAGAATAAATTGGGTTTTTCCACCTTAATTAAGACTACAATAATTACAATTTTACTTAAAAAAAAATTGAACAAAGATTATATTATCAGTTTAAGCAGTCTATGAATAGTTCATTAGCCGCATGTGAAAAACTCTCGTTTTTTCATAAAATTCATATTTCATCAAAAAGACCCTCATATATTGATGTATGCAAATCAAAAGCAGAACGTTCCTGTATTAGTAAATTTCGATTGAGTTCCCACACTCTTGCTATAGAGAGGGGCATATACCAGAATATAGAAAGATCAAACCGTATTTATCTGTTTTGTAAAAGTGGTGATATCGAGGATGAATATCATTTCTTTTCAATATGCACTCACTATGCAGAACAGAGAAATACTTAATTATCGAGATAAACTTAAGAGAATATGTTCTTTCTCCTTTTCAAAAACCCCATTTCACAATGAATGATATTCATTTTATATTAAATAGTAATTCATCTGATATTCTAAAGATAACAATCAAATTTATGAATGAATGTTTACACCTAAGATCTATTTAAAAATAAGGCTAATTTATTTCATTATACTTTAGAAGATTTTTCCTTAACAAAAATTAATTTGACAATTCAATCTATCATACATGTATGTAAGATTTTTATTAAAGCTGCCAGGGTAACATTCACTAAAATTGTCATATGGCTGAGAGGATAACATTTTTTTCAATGTTACCCTCTGTTCATGGTCCAGTGATTTTCAATAAATGATTGAAAAACATTCAGTATAATAAAATAAATAACACATAGCTGGGAGGGTGACAGAGCAGATTGTTACCCCTCGAAAAACATTGTCAACCTCTGCTTCGCATCGGTTGACAATGTTTTCTCGGGGTAACAATCTGCTCTGTCACCCTC